>PVJO010025572.1:5818-22640 GCA_004026905.1 Hystrix cristata
TTTTTTTTTTTTTTTTTTTTTTTTTTTTTTTTTTTTTTTTTTTTTTTTTTTTTTTTTTTTTTTTTTTTTTTTTTTTTTTTTTTTTTTTTTTTTTTTTTTTTTTTTTTTTTTTTTTTTTTTTTTTTTGGTGATATGGGGGATGGAATCCAGGGCCCATACTGAGTTACATTCCTGACCTTTATTTATTTTTATTTTGAAACAGGGTTTCACATAGTAGCTAAGTGGTCCAGGCTGGGCTCAAATTTATATCCTTCTGCCTCAGTTTCCCAGAGGGCTGAGATTATAGGCATGTACCACTATGCCCGGCTGAAGTTTTTCATTTTTATATGACCAGAACTTTTTTTGTCTTATGGCTTATGTGGTTTTTCTTCTTTGCTTAATTTCTCCTTGTTCCAAAGTTATTCAAATGTTTTCCTGATTTTTTCAATTACTTTTACAGCTTTATTATTTACATATGACTCTTTCACATACCTACAATTTACTTTTCTCTATAATGTCTGAAAGGAATTTAAATTTATTTCTGACTAGTGTTTTTATAACTGAAGAATTACATATCCTTTCATCAGGAGGTGGCAGGTGACGGGGACACAGTTACAATGTCATCTACTTGTATGAAACTTCATCAGCTTCTCATATGTATCAGTTTTTGGTGTTTTGGAGAAGAAAAGAGAAAACACTGGACAATATCAAGACTTTGTCCAAGGGACTCCACCTTGTGCATGTTCAGGTACTCATGTGCGAGGACATGACTGTGGACATGCGTATGTATTGTATCGGTGGGCACACGTATGTGTATATTATGTTTTATGTTTTAAAGAAGGAGGAGTAGAGAGGATAGTAATATGTGGCTTGGGGAGAACCAGGCTAGTCTAAAATCCAACTTTTAGGTCAAATGCTATTTTCCTTGCCATTTTTAAACAAATGGGACCCAAACGCTCTTGGTTTCGATTTTTCAAGCTCAAGCATGAGGAATGGTTAATAAATAGCTTGGGAAACCTTGGTTGTCCGGGGGAGGTGCTGTGAATGAGTTGGGAGGTGCCTGTCCTTACTTTATAAAATCCCTTCAGGCCTCAGTCTTGGTCTTGCCTGTTGGCCAGGCCTGCTTTCAGACCTCCTGGGGAGTCCCCTGGAGGGTAGGCGTGTTGGAAAGCCAGGAGAAGGCCTCAGCTTTCTGAGTGAAGGCGACAGCTTTCCAGAGGAAGGCCAGATTGAGTTGCCCTACAGGTTGCCCGCCTACAGCCCTCTCCCGTAGAGGCTGCAGAGCAGGGTATTCCACTCAGGCAACAAGCAGCCCCAGGGAAGCTGCCTGCCTTGTAGGGAGCAGACCTGGAAACAGTCCCTCCTTTGTCCAGGGAGTGTTTCAAAGCATTTGGCTTGGGCAAAGCTCAAGAGTGGGAGTAAGTTATTTCTGGTGCTTGAATAGGAAAAAGATTACAGAATCACTATCCATAAGTGTCTACTGTGTCCTGGTCAGCATTTCAATATTTATTATGTGACACGGTCCTCACAACGAGGTTGGTAGCTGGACTTTATCACTCCACTTCTGTGTATGCAGAAACCAGGGTTCAGGCCAGCAAGGTCAAGCCACACGGTGAGCTAGCGGCATAGGGTTGCCTGGTTAGCGAGCGCAGCTCACGCCCAGGCTCATGCTCTGCACCTACTTTGGGCTGATTTCTTTGCTGCTGGCCCAGGACTGGGGAGCGCTGGGCATGGCCCTGGGAGCGCAGTCTCGGCCTTCTCTTCGCCTCCCTTCCTCCGGGGCCCTCCTTTCTTTCATAGAGGGCTATTCATCTTGCCCTCTGCGTGATTTCCCTTTGAACTTCTGCCTCCACCCTGAACGTTTCCTCAGAAACTCCCTTTACTTCCTCCGGTGGCACCTGGAGTCTTTCTTAATCTCCAGAGGAAATCTGACTTCTGTTCATTTGTGTTCAATAAAATGTCCCACAATTCACACTGGCCTGAGGTTTCTTTGTTCTGCTTGCAATTTCTGCCGCGTGAGCCTGACACGGTGTGAGGGGCAGGGAGGGTGTCCTCTGCCACTTGACACGTCCACAGAATTGCCCCTGTGCTAAGATATTTTTAAAAACAGTTGAAAGGGCTGGGGATACAGGCCAGTGATAGAGTGCTCAGTTTAATACCCAGCGTCACAGGAGGAAAAAAGAAAGGCGTAGAGAGAGAGAGAGACAGAGAGAGAGAGACAGAGAGAAAGAAGCAAAAGATGCACTTGCAAATGCCCTTGTGTTTTTGAGGTCCGGTTACAAGGGCTGAGTGTGCCGTGCGCTCACAGAAGCGTCCTTTGACTCCCTGACAGTTTCTGCACCACTCTGGGCTGCAGGACAGAGGGAGCCAGAGCCTCGACCCCTGTGGGCTCCACTCACCTTGGTCCGAAAGGAACCAGAACCGGGCTCACTCCGCTGGTCCTGCTGCTGGAACCTGAGAAGACTTCTGATTTGCCAATAAAATATTGAAGCCGAAGTGGTGCTTCTAACAGCCACCCAGAAGGCCCTGATCTTGCTATTTCGGTCCCAGAAAGACCCTTGAACTCCTGGGGAGAAGAAAACACAAAGACTTCTGCGAAAGCTGGGGAGAAGGCAGTTATTTGTTTGTCTCTTGGGTTTGGAAACTGTTGGCCTTCCCTCCTTTAGTTATGTTCTTCTCCACATGAACTCTACCTTTGTCCATTTCTCTTCATTAAGCTGGGTGGGGAAGGACAGCAGGGTGGAGGTCGGGGGCTGCGGGAGAGAGGTGTGCTGAGCAAACTGTTGCAGCCCGGAACCCAGAGTGCAGCCATCTCCTGAGGTACGCTCAGGCTCAGGGCTGAGGGCCTGTTGCACGTTTCCTCCTTTGTCTCAATAGCTAAAGCTAGGAGATGGCCTTTAAGAGGCCAAGCAACCTTGTCCAAGGTCACCTCATCGGTGCAGAGCCAAAAATTTCACGCAGGCCCACTGGGCCCATTTCTTTTTAGCACTGTTAGCAAGTGTGCTAAGTCTACATGGCTGAACACAGCAGTGAAAAACAAACACAGAAAAGTCGCTGCAGCTGTCTTTCCACGAGTCCATCCTCTCACTTGAAGAAGTTTTGTATTTGGTGTCCACACAACATATTAGTATTTCTGTAAGTGAAGATATATTTTTAAATGGTGATACCATTTATCCTGTCTTCACACACGGTGTGGAACTTGAATATTCTTTCCTTCTCCCTAGATGTCTCTCTACACCACGTGTGTGTTTTGGTTGCTTCTGCAATTTCAAGGCATCTTACACACATAATACTATTTAACTCTTACCTGAATAGATGTAAGATAAAATCTTACCTTACAATAGATGAACCTGACCAGGGACTCCTATGTTCATTTTTACAGGCAAGGAGATGAAGGCTTAGGATAACTCCTTGGACATAATTGAGCTGGCACCAGAATCCAAATTTTAAAATCTTAGCTCTTCCTGCCTAAAGTTGGGTGTCTCCCAAGGAAATGTAATTGTACCCTAAAAGCTGCCCTGAAAGGCTCCTCCAGAATATATTCCATGGTAGATTTCTTCAAGGTAGGTTTTGTATTTGAGCTTTTCTAAATTTTTGAGTCTAATCAGTATGCCTAAGTAAACAGTCATCACCTTCATTTACAAAACCTCCCGGCCTTGGGGCTCACCTGATCCAATTTGGCTGAAGCACAGAGTACAGCAGTTTGGAGGAGGAGGGAAAGGAGAACACAGAAGCAGGAGGCTGGGGCACAAAAACACTGTGCCTGGGGCGGCGGACTCTTGCCTTGCTTCCTGGCTCCCTCCGGTGGCTACTGACAGGGTCGCTATCGAAGTCCACCACGCGGGACATGACAGGTGTGTAATGAGCACCGGAGGTGTGACCCACATGGCTTCCCTCCTGCACACTCTCTGCACACCCGTGCAAGGGGACCCGGTCCTAAGCATTATTTCTTAGACTAGTTTTCTTTTCATACCTGCCTCTGCTGTATCGCATGGCTTTTCTTCACACCTTTTCTTCCAAACCCCGCACACGGTTCCTCCTCAGCTCTATCCACCTGGCCCCTGTCATTCACTCCTGCCTCCTCTCCTTCAGTACCTGCCCCTCCTGGTGTGCACCACCTGGAGTCTTAGGCTGGTTCTGCCAAGACTGGGTACTTTACACGTACTAGAGACTTAATCCTCACAATCGTGGAGACTGGGAAGTCCCAGGTCAGCACACCAGCACTCGGTGGCTCCCAGGCCCGAGCGAGGCACTCCCAGGGCCTCATCAGCTCCAAACACTGCAAGTGTCAGTACCGGCACACCGAGCGCTGGGCTTCAGCCTGCGGTCTTGGCCAGCATTCAGACTGCAGCCTTCGCCCTGTAGCAGAGCTCGCTCCCACCCTGCCGAGGCCCGTCAGTCTTTTAACTGATGTCACACTGCAGATCATCGACTAGGTGTGCAACTAGCTGAGTACTAGCCTCAGAGCACACACGGGTGGAGGTGACCAGGGGATTGTCAATTTAAACACAAGGAGCACTGTGTTCTTGTTTCTTCCCTTAACTTGTGTGATCTGATTCAATCCCCATAAACCTTGTGAGGGCAAAGGGCAATGTCTGTTCTTTCAGAGTTTAAATGGAATTGGGGAAGATAAATCTATCAGTACTCATACTGTGAGCCCAAAGGAGAAGAATGACAATGTAAAAGAATTTTAGCTGACTGGTTACAGTGCTTGTCTTGCAAGCACAAGGCCCCACGTTCGATCCCCAGCACCACACACACACACACACACACATACACACACACACACAAAGAATAACAGAGAACAAGGACTGGAGCCACAGTTCACGTGGATGCGTCCCCCAAAATTAATGTGTTGAAACTGGTCAACTTGATGACATCGAGGGACCAAGCTTTGGCGAGATGATTAAGTCAGGAGGTTGGAGCTCGCCTGGATAAGATCAGTGACCTTAAAAAAGAGCTATGGAGGGGCCATCTGCCCCTCCTCCTTCCTTCACAGGCGCTGAGGACACTGTGTGCTCTCCAGTGACACCATGTTCAGGGCCTCTGCGGACCTGAGCAACGCGGCTTCCCGCTCGCGGGTCGCCGGACCCGGGTGCTGTCCCTAAGAGCGGAGGGGCAAAGCCGGGGCCGGGGCGCCTCGCGGGGCGAGGGGCTGGGGACGGGCCGAGGGGACCCCACCGGGCCTGTCGCGTGCTGCAGTCCGGTGAGGTGGGATGACAGACGTCCTCCCCGAGCCGACTCTGGACGGACAGCGGGCCCTGAACCCCAGGAACGAGCACAGGGTTCCGCCCGCCGCGCCTCGGGCGCCCCCTCCCGGATGCCGGGCGAGCTGCAGACCGGAGGCGGGTTCTCCCTCGCCCGGGAGCGCGGGGATGCGCGGGATGCAGGCGCTGGACCGGAGGGGCCTGGAGTCAGAGGAGCAGAGGGAAGGAGCAGACCGGAGAAGCCCGGCGCCTTGCGCCTCTGGGCAGTTTTGGAGTCGCCCAGCAAGGTCCCCCAAACCACACTGTGCGTGAGCTCTAGCGCTGAGCTCTCTCAGGGAGCAGGGAACCACGCTCCCCAAACCCGGTGTGAGGACTAAATGAGACCACGAATTAAAATGCCGTCGCCTTCCCCTCCAGGGAAGGAGCTCTGGTAAGTTGTATTTTTATTTTTTAAAGTTGGGTCAGAAAGCTTAGCGGAGGATGGGCAGCAGCACATGAATCGCTTCTCTCCACCGGGGTGTGTAGGGGTGCACGGGAGGCCCCAATCTAGTCTAGAGATCATGGAATTATTAGAAATGTTCCCGCTAACCATGAATAAATTAACAGTTCGAATAGTATGGACGAGTTGAAAATTTAAAATACAATTGGCTTTTTCTCATCTAAACTACTATACTTTTTTTCTTCTAGAGATTATAATCCCAAACGATATATATGAAAAAGGAGAAAATTGGCATTTACCCCTTTCAAACGCTCTATCTCCTGATTATTTCTAATTATTAGTTTTTACCTCGGTAAGAGTTTTAACAATTTGTTCTCTAATTAGTTCTGTACATTTTATCAGATGAACCTAAAATTGATTAACAGTATTTAAAATATTCAGCATTTTTTTAAAATTAAGTATTCTTAGTCCTAGAACTAGTGTGTTTGGAGCCTTAAGGAAACAGTATAGCCTTAAATCTACACGTGTATGGAGTCAGAGTTCAAAGCACAGCTTGGGGACCACACAAACACAGAAACAGACATTAGAATCGGTTCTGAGTCAATACATAATATCCCTCAATTGTCTAGCAGAAACAGTCTCAAACGTGGAAGAGGGACAGGCAGGTCTCACAGGACTCTCACTGCCAAGATCTACAGACAGAGAAAGTAGTAAGTATGAAGCACCCAGCCCCTGCAAACACCATGAGCAAAACCAACACAACCAACCAAGAAATCAACAAGAAGAAAGGAGAGTCGAACCAAACCTTCAAACAAAAGAACTTCATAGATGTGTACAGAGTGTTCCACCCAGGAACAACGGAATACACATTCTTCTCAGGAACACATGGAAGTTGCTACAAAACAGACCACATAGTAGCCAATAAAGCATAAATACAAAAGAATCGAAATTATCCCATACATATTATCAGATCGTAGCACAATGAAACTAGAAATCAGCGGCAAAAGAAACCAAAGAAACTAAGCAAACACATAGAAATTAAACAGTACGCACTCAAATAATCAACTGGTCACAGAAAAAAATCAAGGAAGAAGTTAGACTATTCCTAGAATCAAACAATAATGCCAGTACAACATACCAGAGTTTATGGGACACAATGAAAGCAGTCTTAAGAGAGAAGTTTATAAGCTATAAATGCCCACAAGAGAAAAACAGAGTGAGCCCAAATAAGTAACCTAATGATGCCACTCAAGGTCCTGGAAAAACAAGAACAGTTCGGATCCAAAGCTATCTAAGGAAGGAAATTACAAAGTTCAGAGCCAAAATGAAGGGCATAACAGCAATTTTGTGTACAATGTGCATTGCTGTGTGTACATAATACTCTCTCTTGTTATTTATAATATTCTAGTTGATGAATTATTAATTTTAATTTTGTAACTTTTATTATATTAAGCAATGAGTACTTAACAGGAAAAAAAGTCAAAAAAATAAAGTGTTGAATTTTTTTGTATTTATTGAGTGCTTATAAAAAAGCATCAAGGGGGCAACGGAGCGGTGGTCGGTGGAGGTCCTTTGGCCTCTGAGGGAGCAGGTCCCCGGGCAGGCCCCGAGCTGTCCCGGCCACAGCAGGACATTATCCTGAGGATACCACACCACATCCAGAAAGAAAAGGTTGGGAGAATTTGAAGGATTTAGTAAGAAGACTAAAGATGTTAGAGTATGCATTAAAACAAGAAAGGGCAAAATACCACAAATTAAAGTATGGCACAGAACTGAAGTAAGGTGACTTGAAAATGCCAACATTTGGATGAGAAGGAACCAAAGACACAGCACCTCAGAATAGCCAGTTAACATGGCAGCAAGGCAGACAGCCAATAAGACAGTACCCTCAGGAAGTTGGTTACACAGATACAATATTAGATGTGTGGTCTCAGTGGGAAAGGTCATTACTTGGCCTGTCTAATTCAGAACCAAACAGATCAGTAGAAACAAAGAATTTAGAACAGATTCTGAATGGTGGCGAATCTTCTAGACAAAAAGGACAAGGAATCAAAATGCACTCTAGTGATGTTCTTGAGACATTCAGTTCCTTAGAGAATGCTGAAGACAGTGATGAAGAAGAGAAAAATGACATGATTGAAGGCATCCCGGGAGGAAAAGAAGAGCATGGGGTGAATAAGCACAAAAGAGGTAATGAAGGTCTAGGTGCTGACCTAACTGGCGATGCAGATACTGAGGAAGCACTGAAGGAATTTGATTTTTTAGTGACTGCTGAAGATGGTGAAGGAGCTGGAGGAGCAGAATGGAGTTCAGGGGATGGCACAGAGTGGGCTGAACCAATAACGTTTCCATCTGGAGGAGGCAAGTCATTCATTATGGGCTCTGATGATGTTTTGTTAAGTGTACTGAGCCTTGGAGACCTTGCAGACTTGACGGTAACGAACGATGCAGACTATAGTTATGATTTGCCGGCCAGTGACGATGCCTTTCATGAGCCAGGAAACCCCAGGTACACACCACATGGCCATTTGGTGGAGCACGGGCATTAGGCTTTCATCCTGTAGAACCCGTGCTGGTTACTGCCTCGGAGGACCAGACCCTGGAACTCTGGAACTTGCAAAAAACAGTTCCTGCCCCCAAAGAGTGCCTCTTTAGATGTAGAGCCTGTCCACACATTTAGGGCTCACATTGGCCCTGTTCTGTCAATGGAGAACAGTGTTTCAGTGTTGGTGTTGATGCATCCATTCAGTGGTGGACTATGCCAGCTCTAATGTGGATCCATATGATACGTGTGAGCCAAATATTTGCTCTAGCTGGCATTTTAGTGGCTCATACAGGTGCAGTCTGAGGTCTTGCCTATAGTGGCATCAACATTTGATTACTGCCTTGTTCAGCAGATGGCACTACTGGGTTATGGAATCCACAAAACTGCTGTGTATTTACACTTACAATGGAGGCAAGGAGCACGGAATACCTACACCAGTGGACTTTGTAGGCTGAGATCCAGCCCATATGGTGTCCTCTTTCAACACTGGTAGTGCAGTAATTTATGGCTTAGAAACATCACAGTCATTAGGGATGCTTCCATCACAGGTAGATATCACATTAACAGAGTAGTAAGTTATCACATCTGATTTTTTGACAATAAGATGGGTAAAACGATCCATTCTGTGGTAGCTCATTTAGATGCTGTTAGAAGTCTAGCAGTAGATCCTAACAGAATCTGTTTGATGTCTGGAAGCCACGACTGTTCAATTAGATAATGGAATTTAGACAGCAAGACATGTGTGCAAGAAATAACAGCTCATGGAATTGCACCAATCGATTTATGTTGTTTCTTTCCATCCATCAAAAGCTTATATTGCCAGTGCAGGAGCTGTTGCCCTTACCAAAGTATCTGCGTGAGCCAATAGAAATGTTCATCATTTCCAAGCAAATCTACAAAAGATTTGCTTGGAAAAAAAGGGGGTCTCTGCATGACTGCCATCAAAAAGGTTACTGGATATGACATGCCATGCGATCCACCTGGTGAAGGCATTTGGGGCAGGCATAGATGAGTGGAAATCACGTCTTAGTGTTAGGCTCATTGACTCGACTGTAATTACTGTGTTTTGTGGGACAAAAAGAAAAGGACTCCAGTATTTGCAGTGGATATGAACTGAGAGTATTTTTTTTTTTTGGTATATTTAAGCCAATGTGAAGTCTGTTCTTAGAACTTTTTTTTCTTTTTAGACTCTGTGTGCTGCCTGAGGGTTAGGAATGTGGTGCTCTTGTGGGGGGAAGTGAGCTCCAAGAGTAGCTTTTTTTCATCTCTTAGTGATCTTACGTGTATCAGTTGAATGCCACAGATTCCCCTGTAAACTTATTTTGCTTAAAAAATTTAACTTAAAATATTTTAGTATTAGTTGCACAAAATGTTTGGATAAAATTCTAGTTTTTATAAATCTTTCTATATATTTAGCCTGTCAGAACAGTGCTCAAGATTGTATTGAAGTTTTTCTGCATTATACAACCCTAAAAGAGAGATCTCACTGACCAGCTGCCTCTGATCACTTTCTTTTCTTCTTTCGCCTAATATAGCTCAGTTAAGTCCTTCATAAAGATGCTAAGTCACCTTCATCATCACATAAATCTCTTCATGAACCAAGGACGATTAAGTATATTAAAATGAAACAGTGGGGTTTAGTACTCCAAATGAACTCTAAAAAACTTAATCTTGGCACCCTGTCACTATGTGATATTTTGTACATCTTACTATATTTACAAGTTTATTTATTGAGGATTATCCATCTTGCAAATGGTCTGTTATTTGTTTCACTTTTTGTTGGTCTTTATATCCTTTTATTAATGCTAAAGAAACCTCTATATCCATTTTGGGATTCTTTGAATAGCCTAAAATATACTAAAAATGGAATATCTTATAGTTTAAGTTACAATTCCAAGGTGTTTCCCCCCAAGATATTTATTTCGGTTGGCCATAATTCCAACCAAAATTATCTTGTTTAAAAATAATTGGAGTAAAATTTTATTTGCATTACAAATAGGGTACAAGAATAGTTCAATCAGGATGCAGAAATATGCTGTTTGGACTAGTTTTCCCTGTTTTATTCTTTTAGATGTGCTTAATTTTATGGTGTAACGAAAGATATTGTTTGTGTAATACATGATTAAGACAATAAAGTATTTTTTCTAGTCTTCCAAAAAACTTTCCTGATCAGTTTGGGAGTTTTGATGAGTTTTGTAAGGTTTTTGTTTTACAAACTATGAATTAGCAAATTTTTAAGATTGTACCACAATGCAAAAAGTACAGCTGTTGAAAAATAATGTATATAAAATGGATATAGTAAATATTCAATTGTGTACCTATAAAAAAAGCATCAAAATTTTCAACATTAACTGTTTTTTGGTGTGCAAAGTCTAAAAAAATAACAACAGAAATAAATTCCTATATGAACTACAATGAAAATACCAGTAGGACTGTACAACAAAAATAATCTTTACTTCAATTTTCACACCTAAGGCCGTCTTCCTGTGGCAACAGCACATTCCATATGCACATACCACTTAAACTGATAGCACACGTGTTTTGTTTTCCTGGCCTTTTGTAGGACACAATTGATATCTTGCTGGTTGTACTCTTTTGTCAGGAGATTCTTTTTTTTAGAGTGCTGGAGATCAAACTCAGGGTCTTGTGCTTGCTAGGCAAGTGCTGTACCACTGAGCTATATCCCCAACCCCCAGGAGGTTCTGATTGTACAATGTGCAGTGAACAGAAATATGAACTGTCAGTAAAATAAAGTATTAAATTTTTACGTGTATTGCTGATCTAGAATAAACATCAACCCTTTTGCACCAGCTGTGTACTTGCTTACAAAACCTAAAAGATAACATCAGAAATAAATTCCTATGTGAACTACAATGAAAACACAAACAGAACTCTACAACAGAAATAATCTTTGCTTCAGTCGTCACCCCCAAGGCAGTCTTCACACATGACAACTGCATGTTCAGTGTACACGTCTCTCTTACACTGATGGCATGCATATTTTGTTTTCCTGTCTTTGTTTTGTAGGGTTCAGTTGACACCTTTTTGTTTTTCCTGTCGTCATAGTGGGTCTTTGTGATGCTGGATCTTCCTCTTCACCTGTCAGCTCACCAATGTGCTCCACAATATTTTCGTGTAGTTTTCTTGTTATTTTCTTTATAAACTACCAAACTTTTTATCCTACACATGTTTAGTATTGAGTAAAACACAACCATTGGCCGATGGTTTGCGTTTTGAGCGACATCATAGTTGCTGCATAACTCATCGATGACATCTAGTCCGCCTCTGGTTTTGTTGTAAAAAGTTACCATCTCAGGCTTCAGTTTTGTCGCGGTTTCCCTGCCAATATTTCCATCATGGTGCAATGTTGAAATGTTGACATGAGAAGTACTAGTTTGTTTTTCTTTGCCATATACGAGACCAATGTTGTATCTTTCTGAAATCCAAAGATTGTACTATACAATTCCCTGTTTGAAATTGCAAACATTTCATTTTGAATTTCAGCTTTGTTTTTGTGTACAGCTCCTGTGCTGGTCAACTTGTGCTGTTAGTAAATGTAACATTAACTGGAAACTGGTAAACTAATTGTCGAATGTCACATTCTGATTAGTTTGGGAGATGGGAGCAAGAAGTCTTTTCACAACATCATTTGGTTTATTACTATATGAATAATGACCTGATGGCTGAGTTCCAGGATACGTTTCTAAATTGAAAGAATAATGCCTTCACATCGACAAGGGCATACATTTTTCTGCCATATTTTGAAGGGTTTTTTTTTTTTTTTGGCAGATACAGCCTAAAGCTACAGCAGCCATGAAATGCTGCTAGGTGTTCATCAGTAGTCATGTATTCAGATGTGTGTGAATTTCTTGACAAATTACCCACAAATTGTTCAAACAATGAGCAGATAGCAGCCAGACTATCAGTTCTTTTTCTTTCTGGGTGAGTGCTTTGGCCATCAGACCTTAGGGAGTCTGAAGGAAACCAAGTCTCAGCATCATTGTTATCCTATAAACCTGACGCTCACACCTGTAAGTCTTTTGCATCTCTAAGTCTTTTGCCTTCCTACAATTTTAGCAAGATAAAGCTGCACTAAAAGCACAGCAAACCTATGAATGCTTCCAGGTCAGCTTGTGAGGTGTCATAATAAACACGTTTTTGAGTATGACTATAGGTGCATACAGAACATTTCACTTGTATTTCATCATTTGGACATTTCAAAACATCTTGTGGAATTTCATCCGTTACAAACAATTTCCAACATTGAATGGCAGTGCTGGCATTCTGTCGGATAGGTTTCACCCCTGCCAAGATCCTCACTGTATTTTTGGACGTAGTTCTAACATTGCATCGTTCCATTTGGTTGTGTGGTCATTTGGTACCATTTTGACTAGTCAAATATGTACTAACGCTGCTGTTTTCGTCATCATCTGTATCAGGAAATCACTCCCTGTGTCTGTCTGTGTCAATCAATTCTTGCCCTATTTTGCTGTCACAGGAACTTTGGTTCACATGGTCAATGTCAGATCCCAGATGCACACCTGTTGCTGCTTTGGAGCTCCTGTACACACCTTGCCTTCATCTAGCAAGTGGGTGAATGCACAGATGGGTTCCTGGTTTCCCCACACCCAGCTACTGTGAGCCACACCCACATGCCATGATGGTGCAGGACATGTGTGGATAACAGAGGAACAGTGCGGGTATATTTTACCCACTGTAATACTCAAGTAAACATGCCCCAAACCTGTTACACAAGTGTAATGTGGGTATAAATCCCATTTTTTGCACTTTTTCACAAGTGCACACGCTTTGCTGTTTGTCTTACCAAGTGGGTAAACACAAAGATTGCTTCCTGTATCTCCCAGGTGCACCTGCCGAGATGCTCAGCTGGCTATAAGGCTAAAGTACAAATTTACAGTAGAAAAGTATATGATGGTTTTTAAAATTTTTGTTCTTATGTCCTGAGGGTGAAAATGAGACTAACCAATAATGTAAAGAATCAATGACTCAAAGAGCTGGTTCTCTGATACAACAAACAAAATGGAAAAACTCTTAGCCAATCTTACCAAAAAAGGAAAGGCAGGACCCAAACCCATGAAATTAGAAATGGGAAAATCCAAAAGATTATTGGCAACAATTTCAAAAAACCCGTACTCCAATAAATTGGAGAATTCTGAAGAAACGGATTTCTTAGATACATATGAATTGCCAAAACTGGACCAAGAAGATTTAAAAACCCTGAATAATCTACTAATGGACAATGAAAATGAAGCAGTAAAAAAAAAAAAGAAACAAAAAACCTATAAACAACAACAACAACAACAACAACAACAAAAACCCTACCAACTAAAAAAAGCCAAGAACTCAGAGGATTTACTGCTAAATTCTACAAGAATTTCAGGGAAGTGCTAACACCAGTATTAAGCAAGCTCTTTCATGAAATTGAAAGGGAAGGTGTACTCCCAGAGTCATTCCTGGAAGCTAGCATTACCCTGATTCCAAAACCATAAACATCCAACCAGAAAAAAGAACCACAGGTCAGTATCTTTAATGAACATAGACATAAAAGTCCTCAACAAGATACTGGTAAACAGGATGCAACAAATCATCAAAAAGCTCACACATGATGAACAAGTGGGCTTCATTCCAGGGATGCAACGATGGTTCAACACACCCAAATCAATAAATGTAATTCATCACATAAAGAGATGCAAAGACAAAAACCATATGATTATCACAACAGACACAGAAAAAGCCTTTGACGAAATCCAGCATCCATTTATGATAAAAACCCTGAAAAAAGAGATATAGAAGGACTTTATCTCAATCCAATAAAGCCACTTTTGACAAACCTACTGTCAATGTCATATCAAATAGGAAAAAAATGACACTTTCCCTCTGAAGTCAAGAACAAGACAAGGATGTCCACTATCACCACTGCTGCTCAATATAGTTCTCAAAACATTCACCAGAGCAATCAGGCAAGAGAAAGAAATAAAAGGAATATACATAGGAAAAGAAGATGTCAAATTATCATTATGTGCAGATAACATGATCCTCTACATCAAAGACCCAAAATATTCCACTAAAAGAATCCTAGAATTAATAACCAAATCCAGCAATATAGCCAGATACAAAGTCAACACACACAAAAAATCAATAGTGTTTCTGTACACTAAAAATGAACTCACTGAGGAAGGAATTAGAAAAATAATACCATTCATAAAATAGCATTAAGAAAAATTAAATACTTAGGAATTAAACTGGCCAAGGAAATGAATGATCTCTACACCAAAAATTATATACTCAGAAAAGGGAGATCAAAAAGGACATCAAAAAATGGAAAGACAGCCCCTGTGTCTGCATGGGCAGAACCTAGTCAAAATGGCCATACTTCCAAAATTGATATACAGATTTGATGCAATCTCAAGGAAATTACCAGCAGCATTCTATACAGAACTAGAGAAAACAATCCTAAAACTCATATGGAACCAGAAGAGACCCAGCAAACACAATTCTGGGAAACAAGAACGATCCTAGGATTTCAAGTTATATTACAGAGTTATATTACAAAGCCACAGTGATAAAAACAGCATGGCACTTGCACAAAAATAGACTTATGGATCAATGGAACAGAGTAGAGAACACAGAAAGAAGCCCAGGCACATTTCGCCATCTGATCTTCAACAAAGGGCCCAAAAACATGCTGGAGGAAAGATAGCCTCTTTAATAAATGGTGCTGGGAAAATCTTCTGCTACCCACATGCAGAAGACTGAGCCTATACCCATATAACTTGCCATGTACTAAACTAAAATCAAAATGGAACAAGGCTTAAATGTTAAAACAGAAACACTTATCTGATGGAAGTTAAAATAGGTAAAACTCTTGAAGACATAGTTGTGGACAAGGACTTTCTGAACAGAACCCCAGTTGCACAAGATATAAAGTCAAGAGTCAACAAATGGGCTCATATCAAAATTTTAAAGCTTATGCCCAGCAAAAGACATAGACAACAGAGTGAAGAGACAATCTACAGAATGGGGGAAATTTTTGCCAGGTATTCCTCAGACAGAGGACTAATATTTACAATACATAAAGAACCCCCAAAAGTTAGATTCCTCAAAGTGAAAGACCCAGTCAAAAAATGAGTAACTGAAATGAAGAAACACTTCTCAGAAGAAATACAAATGGATAATACATATGTGAAAAAATGTTCAGCATTGCCAGCTGTTAAAAGAAATGCAAATTAGAAAAAAAAAAAGCTGAGATTCCATCTTACTCCAGAAAGAATGGCTATCATCAAGAAATCAAACAATAAGACATGCTGGCAAGGATGTGGGGTGGGGGAACCCTTGTACATTTTTGGTGGTAGTGTAAACTAGTACACCTACTATGAAAATCATTACGGAGATTCCTCAAAAAACTAAGAATAGAAATTCCATTTGACCCAGCTATTCTCTTCCTACACATCTTCCTGAAAGAGTTCATGATATCATATTACAGTAATGCATGTATACCCATGTTTATAGCTGCACAATTCATAATAGCTAGATCTTGAAAACAGCCTATATGTCCATCAACAGATAAATGTACTAAGACAATATGGTATTTATATGCAACGGAGTATTATTCTGCCATAAAGAAGGATAAACTTGAGTCATTTGTAGGAAAATTGATGCACCTTGAGACCATAATGCTAAGTGAAATAATTCAGGTATGGTCCCATCGCGATCTCCAGTGACAGGGAGCTTCTCGGCTCCATCCTGGCCACCCAAAAGCGGCACGGCAGGGCCTCCTGACCGCGGGATTTCCCCCGCCCAAGTGAGAGAGGGTCTGCGCTGGGAACAAAAGACTGCAACGTGGGCCCACGCGCTGGCAGGGTCTGAATCTATCAACATGCATAAAATCTAGGCCTCCTCACTGGTGACACTATCTTCTGCTGTTTCCCCACCCACACTCTCTCTGTTTTTTTTTTTTTTGGGTTGTTTGTATGTTTGTTTTTTCCTCCTCTTTCTTTTCCCATTGTCCCTCTTTTAGCTTTTTTCTTTGTTACTTTCTTTTCCCTTCTCCTCTCTGAAGTCACCATTACCAAGTAGAGCCAACCATGACCTTGTCATTGAAGATAACCCTGGAGGACTAAAGGTCATAAGAACCAAGAAACACATATACCCAGAAGAAACCGTAGAAACAGACATTCCTGAGGAGGAGGCTATTACCTATCTTTTTGTAACCTCATACAAAGAAAATATCAAACCAACTCGGAGAACAAACTAAGAGGGGTAAAGTACATATGTATACAAAGAAAATGACCAGACATAGAACCAAAACGCAACCCCAGACCCCCAGGCCAACCAGAATAAATACAGAGGACAATGACATCAAGGAGTCAGAAGATACCCAACCCAACTCTCAGAGATGATAGCAACAGAAGTTCAAAAACAGATAGGTGCAGCAATAGAGAACATCAGGCTAGAGGTAATAGACCAGGTCAGGAAAGAGATGACCAACATAATGAAAGATTTGCTTAGTGAGTTCAGGGTAGACACAGATTAAAAAACAGAGGAACTAAGAAAAACAATCGAAAATTTGAATATACAACTTAGCAAAGAAATGGAGCCCATGAAACAGATCCAAACAGATATCCAAGAAAT
>PVJO010025573.1:0-22534 GCA_004026905.1 Hystrix cristata
TGATCACCATGCCACCCATGCCAGTGAAGTTATTTGTGTGGAGGGTGAAAAGCCCAGCCCAGGTTTGGAGGAAAAATGGAAGGAAGTCAGGAGATCTGATAGAAGATGGACCTTTCTGTTTGTTTTTTCCACAAAGCATGTTTCCTTAAAAGTGGGAATTTTCATAATGTAAACTATGAAGTGAAATCAATTCCCAGCAGGCATTTGGTCAAAGTTGATGTCCTTGTGGTTACTCTGCATTATGGAAGGTGAGGTTTTATCTGGCCAGCTCACTTTTCTTTGCAAAATGAAATAGACTTTAATTTTTATTTAGAGTGTCTTGTGTATCAGCAAATGCTGAAGGTACATCAACTTCTTCTACGAAGTGCAGGGAAAAGTTTTACATTGAAAAAACTCACGCATGCACCTCAGAGTCTGAGGTGAGAGCAGGAGGGTTTGGGGCTGTCAGCTTGGGATCCACACAAACTCCCAAAGGTGAGGGCACAGCGTGGTTACAGCCAAGTACCCAGGTCACAGGGGGTCGCTTCCGCTCAACGGTGGCCATTTCCGGCACTAGGCCGGTGCCTCCATCCCTGCGCCACTGCCCGGCCTGGGTTCCGTGGAGATGTCAGTCCTGAGGCTGACAGCTGCGGGTTGGCTGTGAGCAGCCCTGCACCCTGATTAGGCCGGTCCTCTGCGGTCCTCTGCAGGAGTTGTGCATGGTGCTCATATTTTATGATTCCCACCGTTATTTTTTTTTTTAAGTCATTCTGAAAAGTAAACAGGTCTTTTTAGAAATGTCCCCTTTGATACTTGTCTTCTGGTTTTGCATGCATTTGTTTGCAGTTTCTCGCCACCCTGCGATTGGATGTAGATTTCCATCCTCCCTGCAGTTAGAGGAGCGGAAGGTAGGGGTGTTGCTGCCACGGAGGAGTCCGGTCACCATTGAGACCCTCTGTGGGCTGTGCAGCCAGGTCCGTAGCCCTGTGCCCACCCAAGCTGGCCCCAACCCTTCAAGAGCTGTCTCTCCACAGAGAAGTTGCCTTCAAAGCTGTGGTGTAAATTCCAGCCAAGTGAAGGTGTCTAAGACTTCTTTAGACCTATGACTCACACCATTACAAGAGACTTTTAAAATTGTTTTAACTTACTTTTTTAAGTTTACACAATGTTTGAGACGTAGTTGCTTTGTCGCTTTGCTGAGACAAAACACCCAACACCCAAAGTTAAAGGAGGAAAGGTTTATTTAGCTCACAGTTTGTAGAGGTTTCAATTCACAGTTGGCTGGCTCCATGGCAGGGAGGCATGGCAGAGGGCATTGCAAAGGAGAAACAGCCCATGGCAGGCAGAAGACAGCCAAAGCAAGCAACCAGCTACAGGTAACTGGCAGTAGGCTTTTTTTGTCTGTTCTATTGTATCCAAGCTACTCACCCTCAGGGAGGATAGCACTCACATCCTTAATCCTAGCACCCTTAATCCTAGCACTCCACCTTGAATCAACCACATGCTCTAGATCCAGCCACCTCTGAGAAAGCTCCACCTGTGACCATATGAGGCTTTACGGAGACATCTAGACACAAGAGACCTAGAATATACTGTCCTGTGTTGAACAATTACCATCTTCATTTGGCTTAAATATTGCACATTTCCTCATACAGAGATGACTCTGTTTATGAATTTAATTCATTCCACAATTCTGGAAAATGGCTGTGGCTGTATTCGTCATCTGATGCAATGTTTGAAAACAACAAGAAAATTTGCCAGAGGCTTCTGTTTGTGAACCAAATTGTTCTCAAATAAAAGTGTTCATGAATTGAGGTACCACTGTATTAAATTTTCCTTCAGTAGATAGAATTTTTCTGCCTTGATGGTTAAAAAAGAAAAGGAAAAGAAGAAGGAGGAGGCTCTGCTGCAGGGCTAAGGGGACTTCTGAAAGAGAGCATCCCTAAAACATTTCACACAGTGAGAACGTCGTTAAAGTAACAAGGGTGATTCCCATGGCCCCGAAAAGTGGCATTGTTTGCATTATTTGAAATATGTGAATCTGCCACTCTAATAGGTCTCCAGTAGAAGGACTGGGGTTCCCTCTGCTCCATTCTTCCTGGCATGTTTGCTATAAAATCAGCTATGTTTTCTCAGGTACACCCCTCAGACAGGGTACCACACATGTGAGCAACCCAGGGAAGGCCAGAGGTACCGGCTTATCACACGCTTCGCCACGACCCAGGATTTCCCTGGGAGAAGCAGGAACAGTTAGCTGCATTCTGACCCAGAGAGGAACCCGAGGGTACTAGGTGCTGGCGGGCACTTGGGTTCACAGACCAGACAGCTGGAATTCCGTGGCCCAGCTGTCTTCCAGGATAGGATGTTGGACACAGGCCTTTTAGCCTCTTCAGGGAGGCTCCTTCTCTGTAAGGTGAGGATAGTCCTGAAGGTTCCTCTCAGGGTTGTTGGAGACACTAATGTAAGCGGAGCGCGTGCGCATGTTCCAGCACAGCAGGTGACACAACGATGACAAACAAGACATAGAAACTGAGCATGAGCCACCTTTCGGTGCATAGTGGCTCATGAACTGGGTCAACCTGACGCCTGCCTAAAATGCAGTGATTGCTAAATGAATTAATGCTTGCTTGAGCAATGGAAAGAGACAAATTCTGGACAACTCTCTTTGTTCCCAGCAGCTCACAGCGAGGCAGGCGAGTGGAGCCCGCCTGTAACTGAGGCACAGGGTCTCATAGCAGTGGTCGGGGACCAACTTCCATGCAGCGGGCTGCTCTTCGCTAGTGGGCTGGGTTAAAGCTCTCAAGGAACATGAGACTCACAGCCACCGTCCCTTTACAGCTACCTGCGGAGGGACACTGACCAATCCTGGAGGTGTGATCCTGAGCCCCGGCTTCCCTGGCTCCTACCCCAACAACTTGGACTGCACCTGGAAGATCTCGCTGCCTGTGGGCTACGGTGAGTGGGGCAGGTCCAGCTCCGCAGGGCCAAGCTCAGCATAAAGATGGGCCACGTCCTGGACCCAGCTGTGTCTTTAACTGCGAGTGGGTTACAGATTTCAGTAGAGCTTGGCCAGAATCATTTTCAGAACAGAAAGTTATTTGAAAACTAAATTCCACCATGCCACGCAACTCTTTTCAAGGCAAATTAAATGAGGGGAGGGATGACGGAGGAGGAAGTGCACATGAGCATTCGCCTGGCACACAGTGATCGGTCTGTTTGCAGTGTCTCCTCTCCTGTCTCGCTCTGGGATTCAGTTATGCTTATCACTGCTTTCGGGCAATTTTGAGGCCTTCTGCAGATTGTGATGTACAGTGAATCGAAGATGACACATACGTTTGAAAAGATAGTATTGTTTTACTAACTTTATCATATACTGATTATGTGTAAGTTTATGAAACTTTTAAATATTCATCTATTAACTTTCAGGTTGTTTACTTTAAATAATTCATGGTTTGAATTGCTATAAACGCTGAAACCTTATGCTGGCTGCCTTCAGCAGCACTTGGTCTTGGTGACCAAGTGCTTTTGCCTCGAAGATTTCTTTTTATTTTACGAAAAAACAAAATTTCCTAACAAAATTTCATTAAAAAAGTAATCTTCAGAGTAGCTACTCAGAGGACAAGACACAAACAAAAAAGATTCCCTCTTGCAAAGAAGAAACAAACAGATAATAGCACAAAGCTTCTTTTTAATGAACTAAGATCAACTAGTAGTATAAATGCAACAAGGTAGCATGTGTATTAAAGCATTTTGAACTAATGGAATAGGTAGTCTGGCGTTGCTTTGAACTTCCCCTACTTCCTGTTTGTCAGACGAGGTTCGGTGTGCAGGGCGGCAGTGGTGCAGACGCACAATGGGGAGGGAGGTGGGGGCCGCCATGTTCAGTGGAAGGCAGGGTCCTCACAAGCCGCTCACACACTGTGGCAGAGGAAGGGGGAGGAGGGAGCCATGGCAGGGCTGGGGTCCCTGACATGACCGAAGTCTGGAATAGTTCTGCCCCTGCTTGGAATTCTTTCTGGGCTTAAGTAACATTGCAGCGTTCGGCAGCCTGCGGGAGGATGTTGCTGCTACCTTTCAACTGCGCACGGGTTTTGTGACAGAACTCGGGAGCGAATTAGTCCTACATGCTCCTGGCTTCTTCGATTTCTACCCACTCACCTTGAAATGTCTGTCACCCTACAGCCTCTCCCTTGCTTTACACATAGAACCCTCCGGACAGTGTCTTCGGGTTTCTCAGGCGCCAAACCTGGCTGCCGCTGCCCGAGACATCTCCCCCAGGTCCCAGCACTACATCCACCAAGGCATCTCCCCTTTCTCCGAGATTTACCTTATTTTTGGCAGTAAGCTCTTCCCACAGTTTCCCAAATTATGAGCAAATACCAGATCAGACCTCCTCCCTGGAAATTTTAAGAAAGTAAGTTTGGTGTTGGAGTCCCTGAATCTGCAGTATAAAGCAAGCACTCTGGAAGTTAAGTTTCTTATATTAAAAAAATTGGAAGTATATCACAGGAGAACACATTCTCTATTGATAATAATTTCTCCTCTCTTTGGTGTCCCATGCTGTGTCCTGATAGTACCCAGAGCTAAGGAGATTTGGGAACATGACTTGGCATTACGCCTCAAGAAAGAACCTCTGGTTGCCTGCGGGAACCAGCATGGAGAATAGGAAGCCCGGCAGGTATCTTTGCTGTGGTCACATTCACATTCAGTGTCCCGCAGGAGCCTCTGCTGCCAGGACGACCCTGGCAACCAACCTGGAAAATGGAGGGGAGAGATCATCCTCCCTGCCGAGGAGAGGCTCGTGTGCACGGTACACCGCAGCGAATCCCTGATCGTCCCTGGCCTGAGTGTGTGCAGGACGCGGACGGTGGTCTGCCAGCCTCGTCTCCCCTCAGTCTCGGGAGGCAAAGCTAGACAGTGCTCTTGGGTAGCATGCAACTGGAAATTGGACGTTGGACATTATTGCAACCCTGCTCACCCAGAGAGAACACAGCTTTAACATGAGCGAGGCCTGCGTGAGAAGGAAGTGACTGTGCAGACCACTGCTGGGCTCCCTCACCACAGCTGTGGCTCTCTCTCTCTCTCCCCTCTCCCTCTGTCTCTGTCTCTCTGTCTCTTTCTCTCTGTCTCTCTCTGTCTGTCTCTGTCCTTCTATCTCTATCTCTCTCTGTCTCTCTCTCTCTTGCTGTGGGCTTTAGCGCCAGGCTCAAGCTCTCCACTGACCCTGCGTGACACTGTCTGGTGCTGTTTTCTTGAAAAAAAATGAACTTGGTATTCTCCACTCACGATGGATTTTATCGGGGTCTTAAATCTCTCCGTGCAACTGGATACTGATTAACAACCCACAAGTTAAACAACTCCTGGCCTGGTCAAATAGCTCTTGTCATCAATCCTGCCCACGCACCCCACACCCTGTGCCCAGGATCAGTCAACAGTTCATCCAGCAGGTGGGAGACCGGTGTCTTTGGCATCCACAATGCACTCTGCCCTGCTGCTTTAAATTCTCATTCCAGGGCAACTTGTTCCCGCCGCCTCGGCGCCACCCTGCAGCCTGGCTCTCAGCACCACCCACATGTGAGCACTGACTGGGCGGGTGGCTGCAGCTCCTGGGGTTGGAGTAGGGCTGAGCAGAGTAGAAATCTTAGCTCCATCAGCTACTGGCAGCATAAGTTTACACGAGCCACCAGAATGTCCCTAAGCCTGTTTTCTTACCTTTAAAATGAGAATAATGAAGCTTCTCCTCTCTGGGGCTGCTTTGAAGGAAGGCACATGCAAGGCCCTGAGCAGGCATCGTTTCAGTGTTAGCATCTTTAGTAGATAAACCAAAGTCCTTCTTGCTTTTATATTCTTTTCTTTTCTTTGTTTACAGATTTAGGTTGCTGTTTGATGTTGTGTTGACCAAGTTGAATCGACTGAGAATTTCTGCCTGTATTTTCTCGAAAATGTCTCACAGCACAGTTAACAGAAATGCCACCGAGTTGTTTTTTTCCTTTCTTTTCCCCCTGTTGAACCATGATCTTTCATCTTCAACAAGCATTGCTAAGGTTGCACAAAATGCCACCCCAAATTCTCAGGCCCCTTGCACCGTCTTGTACCATAGGGAAGACATGAACGATTCTTTAGAATGTTTGCTAAGACACAAAAGACTTGAAGCAGGTCAGATCATAGTCACAAATTCTGTCAACTGAAATGAGGTTTGACTCTGAAGCTAGGGACACATTACTATTCAAACTCCTGTCAGGCGCCAAGGCTGACCTCCTTCTGTAGGGGACTAGCTGCACTTTGATTTTCCACATGTAGCTATAACCAAATGGAAATGTGCTGGGTGAATTTCACCAGAGATAGGCATTTAGATTGGCTTCCTCGTTGTAATAATGCATTCTTAAAATATTCTGTATGATAACAAAGGATAACTAGGTCACGCTTATTTCAATCCCTTCAGTCAGGCGATAGGATGTCAAACTGGACACAATTTGCTGCACGTTAGATAAAAATTCTAAAATTCCTGCTTTAAGCCAGATTACAGCTGGACTGGGTTCTATTTCCTGATAGGCATTTGGTCCTTTGATATGTGCCTGGATCCTTTATCCTGCTTAAAATGGTAATTTTGTTCACAATATTATAATTGTCATAATTCTTTCTCCATTTCAAATGTAATTCCTAACAAGTAAAGGGATACTATACTTCGGAGACACTGCCGACCTTCAGCTTTTCCAGCCCTTGAGCTGGCGGCTGTCCTTCATTTGTGTCATTCTGTGAATTCTAAACTGTATCTCTGGACAAGGCATCTAACGTCTGCCTGTGCACATCAGAAGCGAATGTACTTTCTGCCATTTCCTTGCTATTTGGTCCTGCATGCTCTAATATTGCTCCAGTTGCCCACGTTTATGCTGCCTTTTGAACATCAGTAAGTGTCAAGGACCCGCGGCTGTCTGTGGCTGTTCTCCTGTCCTCCTATCCCACCCCGCAGTGAGAGCTGTGATGGGTGTTGACGGACCTTTACAGGCTGCATGACTCAGTGTGTCAAAGCGTGCACACACACACACATGCACACTCACATGCACACTGGGCCATAGCTTACTCAGCACTAACAACACTGGTTTCCATTCAACCTGTGGGCCAGGCAACAACGAAAACCTACTTTCAGGTCGGCGTTGGGTCAGAGACTGAGCAGACCCCACACGGGGTCCCCCGGAGTGGCCGTCACGCCTGCATGGAGGACAGCCCAGCTCTTTTATTCTTGCATCCCCCTGCTTCTGAGTTTCTTTCGATAAAATCCTTCCCTAGAATTTAGGAAAAAAAATGAGCAGATAGATAGTTTATGGAATAGTTGTTCAGCAAAGAACAATATTCGGCAGTTACAGAAATGATGAGCATTACCTCACCTGGGCGTGAAGGCAAGCAATGTCAAATGGTGGGGTGGCCCTGGCTCGCCCCGAGCACGGCTTCTCCCACGCTGCGCTGTGTCGTATGAACCCATCCCACATACTCGAATCACAAATTTGGATTGACATTTCAAAAGCATTTCTTTCTCTTCTGCTTTTTGCCTTTTCAGTCTCCTTCAGAAGTTTTCTACTTTCTAATTTCTTTCATTCTTCCTTTCCAGTCTAAGCTGAACAGATGTAATGCAAACCTATTTTTTCCAAGTAGTGTGGAACAGTTTTAACTTCATGAGATCCTCAGCTCTTTCCAGCTTTATTTCATGCCAAACCATAAAAAAATGAGGACTTTTCTTGGCCAGAGCTGAGTGTATACCTTGCTTTGCCTTTCCTGTGTTATGGTAGACACAGTGGCTAAGATTTCTGGGCCTTGGTTTACCCACCTGTAAAATTATGAAAATAATAACAATTAGCTAGTGGGGTGGTTTCAAGACAAAAACTAGAAAATTGGACTGAAGTGTGCTATCTGGCTGTACACTAGGCCCTTCCATAAGGGTCATTATTTATTACTTTCTTTTTCACCATGAAATTTTCTTCCTAGTTAATGAAATTGTTTTTCTTTTACAGTTTAAATTTTATTGAATACTTTTAGGTTTTTCCCCTCTTTCTTCCTGAGGTATCTTCTAACTCATTCACTGATTTAGGGTTTTTGGTGATCCCCTGTCCTTTGATGCATGACAAGGTACTTGTACTTGAAATTACTCTGCTTTTACATGTAGACAGCATAACCCTCGTAAGCATTATTTTTAGTTTTTCTGAAGGTAGTACACAACATATTTCATGAAAAATTAGAGCAATACCAAAGAGTGAAGCTGTTGTCATCTTACCTACTAGTAGTATCAGTTTAGGTTTTACTGACCAAGTTAATAACTTACTTACATGTGCAAAGACTAATATTTTTAGATCAGTTCCATTTCAAGTTTTTGAATAAATTAAAATAGTTTAGATATAGTAGTTAAAAGTCTGAACGCTAGAACACTATGGCAATATTTCTGAGGCACCCAGATGCTGACATGCTTCTCAGTCATCAGACAAAGCTGATTTGGTACCCAGCTCAATAGGATGCCAGAGAGATCAGTGACGTGGGCTACCTTCTGTGTGTCATACTGAGCCAAGCTTCTGGCTTGAATTTGGAGAGTATTAGTGGAGACCATCCGGTTGATTTCCTAATAACATTAGCACTTTGCTTTGCTTGCATAACACGATTGAAAATAACCATTTGCTGAACTTGTAAATTTCTTGTACGACTCTGTTACTATTAACTTGTGAATGATATGCAGTGGTGTCTTGGGTTACGAACTTACTTTGTTTTAGGATTTGGGGGAAGGTGGTTGTGTTTATGTTTATGTGGGGAAGATGACCATGGTCCTGTTCGTCTCCCAGTGTGGAGTTTGCAAATGAAAGCAAAATTTTGCTGAACACTTTTGTTTGCAAATCGAATTGTTCCCAAACAGAAGCATTCATGAACTCATGTATTACAGAATGCACTTCCGGCCTTTTTGTAGGGCTGCAATAATTGTTAATACAGAACTGTTGCTACGAATATGTCCATTAATTATCATTCTAAGAATTACACTGTACACGTCTGTGAAGCAGGACCTGCAATGTTCGTATTTCACAAGTACCTGGACTTACCAACATTAACTTAGAGACAGTGATCACAAAGCCAGTCATGGCGGAGGTCAAACTGAACAGAGCTCAGTGTTAATCTAAAATCCATTCTCTCCTGCACTACGCTGCTCTGGCTATAACAGAGAATTAAACTTACAATCACTTGATAAGCATTGATTTTACGAGTCTGTATACAAACTTTCAAAACTTCTGTGTATCCTTCTTAGGTGCCCATATTCGGTTTCTGAATTTCTCCACCGAAGCGAACCATGACTACCTTGAAGTCCAGAATGGGCCTTACCCCACCAGCCCGATGATCGGGCAGTTCAGCGGCACCGACCTGCCCTTGGCCCTGCTCAGCACAACACACGAGACACTCATCCGCTTCTACAGTGACCACTCGCAGAACCGGCAAGGCTTCAAACTCGCTTACCAAGGTAAAGAACCACCACAGGCCTCACTTCTTACAAATTAATTGTGTTTGTATGTATATCGCCCAAGTTGGTTAAACTTGTGCACAGCTGGGTTGGTTTGGGGGCGTGTCGGTAGCTGATTAGAGGTGGAACATGCTTGTCCTTTGTACTGTGCTCAGGATGGAGACAGCGAGGGTCCTCTCACTCCCATGGCCCTGTCCCCCACCCAAACTCCTCCGTGGCAGGCATGGCCTGCCTGCCCAGCCAGGGGGCCCTCTCACCTGTCCCCACAGTGCAAGGTGTCCTGTGGCATAGAGATCAGCCCATCATGAAGGGGGTGTGCCGTGTCCTAGTACAGGTGACACCTATGTGCACTGCTCAAGTTGTGCTCAGGGTATGCCAGAAAAAAAGAGGCATGAATTTCATTCTGTTTTCATCTAGCCAAGTATGAGATTGCTAAGAAAAGTCTGAATCAAATATTATCAAAGCATTTATGACATGTGAAAAAGTTCAACATTTTCATTTCATACAAAATAATTTAGCTGCCCTTTTCTTGAAAATCATTAGCTTGAGTGAAGCTGAAAATGTCAGACCTCGGGCTTTTTCTTAAAAGATAGCTGAATCAATTGCATTCCTTGGTTTTATAGACTGTCCTCAGAAACGGAACTTTCAATTTTTATTACCAGAAGAGGCTAGTATGTGCTGGACTCCTGGGCATTGTTGCCTGTCTGAGCTATAAAACACGGACATGGATGTCCAGAGGGTGGGTCTGTGAGAGCAGGAAAGCGTGCTGTAGGAAAACAGAGTGGGAGGTGGAGGCCAGGTCCGTGTGGCGCCTTTGGGGGCCCGTGGGCATCTGCAGAAGGCCGAGGAACACCGGGCATGTCACTCTCCTCTGCATGTCTCCTCCTCCTCCTCAGGGCACACGTTGCTCCCTGCTGGACAGCACACACACACAGGCATGCACGCACCCTTGCACACATTCACACATGTGCATATGCAGGGAACTTCAAGCAGGAAGCAACATCCATGACAAAGGGGGTCCGGATGGTTGGCATGTGTACTCCTCTCTCTCTCTCTCTCTCTCTCTCACACACACACACACACACACACACACACACACACACACACACTCTTGAGCTGCCGGGCAGTGCAACTCTCTATTCCCTCAGCAGGTTGGAGCGAGCTGCCCTCATTGTGCTCAGCGGCCCCTCCCTGCCCTGCTCGATCTCTCCTGCAGTTCTCAGGGAGCTCCGAAGTCCCCCTCTCCATCTTCCTCTGCATTCCAGAAGCGCCTGCCAAGGTCCTCCCTACCCTGTGGCTTTTACACCCTCCATGACCTCAGCCCTGATGTCCTCCTCTGCCCCACTCTCCTCCACCCGGTGGCAGGCCGCATCACCCGACCAGGACAGCCTCCTTGTGAAGAAGCGGGGTTCCTCCTGGGCTCTCCCCGTGTGGTGGGTGCTGGTACCACCAATGAGATCTTTCCCATTGTCCACACTTGGGGACTGTGGGTGCAGCTACCCCTTTGTGATTCAGGGTGGCAGTGTAACCAGATGTGGCTGGTGAGATCTGGGTGGGTGTCCTTGGGATGGGAACTTGAAGTCAAAGTCGGGTCTGCTCACAGGGTGACTGGGCGAGCCGGTCCTAAGTGCAGACCTCTGCCTCCCTGGCAAGCTTTGACTAGCATGTCACCAGGCTACTGTGGTGTGAGCCCTCTAGGGGGACGGACGCAACCCAGGCCTTCTCAGAGTCCGTGATCGAGTAGAAAAGCTCGTGCTGAATGACCTGCCTCCCTGGGCCCTGTGCTCAGCGTGGGGCAAGGGGTTTCGGGGACACTAGGCCCCAGGGTGTGGCCAGGAGCTGGAACTTGTGCTGCTTTTTGCCCCAGTTGCGCTCTTGCTTCCTGTCTGGATCAAGTCTATTGCAGACGCTGTGGATACTGCCAGCTAAGCTGGTCGGCCAGCCCAGCTTGCACTATCTATCCAGCCTCAGACATGGTGTGTGCCAAGAGGGTTGTCTCTGGAACTGTGCCATAAAACCAGAGAAGTTTGCAAGGATGGTGTGATTTTCATCTTTTAGCAGGGAGCTTGACCCACGAGACCACCTCAGGCTCTGGTTGTCCTTGTGCAGAAAGCTCTGAGATGCTCCGCATGCAGCGAGACCAGAGTTTTACGGGCCCTGGTCCGGTCTTTCTCCTTTCTTTCCATGTCTTCTGCTCCCACCATGAACCCCTGAAGCGCCAGGGCAGGTGGCTGCAGGACAGGTGTAGTTACTTTTCCTCATTGCTGAGACGATATACCCGACACCCAAAGCTAAAGGAGGAAAGGTTTATTTGGCTCACAGTTTGTAGAGGTTTCATTCCACAATGGGCTGGCTCCAAGGCAGAGGGGCATCGAAGAACAGACAGGCAGAAGGCAGCAAGAAGCGAGCAAGCGACCAGTTACAAGTGACAACAGCATCCTCTTTCTGTCCTTGTATAGTCTATCCAGGCTACCTGCTCTTAGGGTGGGTGGCACTCACACCCAGAGCTATGCTGAACCAGTGAATGGACTACTTTAGCAGTCACACATCTTTAATCCCAGCATCACACACTCTAGATCCAGTCGCCTCTGTAAAGCCCCACCGACGGCCTCAGGAGGTTTTAGGGGGACGTCTAGACACAAGTCACAACAACAGGGGATGACAAGCCAGTGAGGTGTAGTGTGAGAAAGGGGGTGGTGCTGCGGGTCTCGCCTCCACCTGCGGGGAAGCCTCTATGGTTGGTCCTGGGGCGTGGCAGGTATTATACTGCCTGCCCTTTCCTGCCTGGCTGGATTTCAGGGCTAGGGCCAGGGAACAGAGCAGGTATGAAAGCTCAGACCTTGCACCCTGAATCCTATCAGCAATTTCAACCCACAAGCAGCCAGCTTCTCCTTTCTTTTGGCTGGTGTGGCTGCGGTGTTGGGGATGGAACCCAGGGCCTGCACGGAACTCCAGGCTCTGGCTGTGAGCTGCCTGGGCTGCACCAGCCCCAGAGCGTGGTGCTCGGAGTCCTAACAGCAGCAGGTCCTGCCACAGGCTCCGAGACTCCCCAGGGCCAAGAGGAAAAGCTTTGTTAACAAGACATGCAGACAAAGGAGGAGAAATGGACCAGGAGAGGAGTAGGGCAAATGGGAGCTCCCACAGCTGAAGGATGAAACAGGAGTCATGTGCTTCACTGAAGTCTCACATTCTCTGCAAACATTTGGTCCGGAAGTATCCAAGGTCGGCAGCAGCTCTGTCCTCTGTCTTCTCCTACTCACCTTGGTTTTCACCCATCAAAGTTATCTGTGACCTTTTAAAATTCAATTTTGAGTTCACAGAATTAACTTTAATGACATTAGGCCACCTTCAAAAAACAAACAGCATAAGACACAAGACTCAAATGAAGCCATATTTAAGTTATATAAATATCCCCATCATATTCTGAAAGAACAAATACTGATGCAGTCATGCAGTCTGCATCCACCATGAGGATGGGGACAGGCAGGGTCCTGGGCCCTAATTGCTGCTCATGATTTGTGTTTTCTTCTGGGACAGTCATAGACTGGCAAGCCATTTCTGCTATGAACCATGACGCTTCACTTGGGCCCACACACGCCCGATGGATGACCAGAAGCAACTTGCTCTTCATTCAAGTCCTTTGTTACCAGGAGTCCTGGGTCAGACCCCTTCTCAGCTCTGATGTGGGTGTGTGGATCGCTTAGGAAGTATCTGAAGGCACTGGCCAGACGGGGTTGATCAGCCATGACTTTATAGGCTCTCATTCCCTTTGAGACAGAGGACACCAAATGAGAGGTTCACAGGATGTTCAGCTACACCCAGAAGCCTCCAGCCATTGCCCCAAACCTGGTATCACCTGGATTCTAGGGGATGTGCCAACCCATGGGACGGAGACTCCCAAAGACAGAGATGCACTTTCTAGGGAACAGAAGCACCCCTCAGTGGCGAGGATTCCAGAACTGTGACACCAGGACGGAGAGAAATACCAACAAGATGTAGGACACCAGCTGACCCTCAAAACTGGCCTCTTGCCATTGCTACTCAAGCTGGAGTCCTTTCCTATCTTCCCTCTGACTTTCCAATTAAAGCTCTTCTTTTTCTTTAAATAAATGCTTTAGTTTAATTTCCATTTGGACTAAAAGCGAGGACCCATGCCAGCTGGTCACAGTAGGACCTCAGCATAATTTTCATTCGAGTTGAAATTCCAGCCCAACCCAGGCCGAGTCAGGAAGCACGTAACTGTCGCTGACTCACGGCTTCCCACGCTCTTCATGTCTAGGCTTCTTTGGTTGACATTTTCTGCAATTCCAGTGAAACCCCATCAAATCCCATTCTTCTTCTGTTTTGTTCGCATATTTTGGGCTGCCTTCCTTTGCTTCTTTTAAAGAGAAGATTTTGTGATTATCTCTAATTTATTACAGGTACTGAGCTTGCTCTTCATAATTTCTAAAAAGCCTAAAATTTTTATCATGTGTCTCTTTCCCATAGAATTTGAGTAAACAGGAAAAAAAAAATAAAGACTACATATAAAGAGTATTTACAAAGCTTTTAACCTGGATATTTAATCTTCTTCCATGCAATATTCATTAGGCAAACCACTTAAATCTTTGTCCCATCAGGCAGTACTTTGCATTTTATTTTAATTAATTAATTATTTCATTTTAGCTTATTGTTAAGGCACTGGAGATTGAACCCAGAGTTGTCACACTGAGTTGTATCCTCAGCCCTTTTTTTATTTTTTATTTGAAAACAAGCTTTTGCTAAGTCACTAAGTTGTCCAGACAGAGTTTAAACTTGCAATCCTCCTGCCTCAACCTTTCAGGGTGTTGGGATTTTGGGTGTGCACCACCACACCCACCTAATGCTTTGCATTTCAAGAGAAGCTTTTAGAAATATTGATCTGAAATTTTCCCCATTGAAAGGGTGAAGAAGTCACACACAGGAGTCGCACCTGTCATGGGTTTGTGTGTAAACATGTTCAGTGTGGATGGAATCTTGTGAAATGACTTTTCAGCCTCTGATCCCTGTTGTCTTGTCCTCTGGGCCAGCCCAAGTCACCGGAGGGTATCACAGGCTGAGTGAGCCTGGAAGCTGCTCGCAGGCAGGATGTGAGCCAGGTGAGGGCCGGTGCCCTCTCAGTCCCGCACTGCAGGTGGCACTGGGGCTGTTCCCAGATACCCCTCCCCAGCTGCACAGGTCCGGCAGGGCCCCAGACTGGGCTCCTCCCGTGCCCAAGGCCGCGCTTTGCCTCCTTCTCCCTCCACCGCTGGGCTGCTTGCCTGCCCCGTGTGCCTTCACCCTGGGGGCTGGGGCGCACTTGGCCACCTCCGGAAATGTCGCCTTTGTCATCCGGAAGCCCTTTGCTCCCTGGGTGGGTTTTGCTTCTGGGTTTGCACTGCACATGCTCCTTTCCCAGAAAGAACCAGGGATCCTTCACAAGAAAGGGAGCCGCACGCCCCGCAGGGATGAGCGTAGTCTTCGACCCCCTTGGAGGGCTGAGTAAACTGAGTTGTTTCAGGTCAGAACTTGTCATCTGATCTGGTGGCACACTAGTGACAGTTCAGATGTTCAGATTCCATTTGCATCTTAAATGTGTCAGACATCTGAAAGGTTCTCTGGAGAAGCGGTCCCACGCAGTGTGGAGGCATGTGGATGTAGCTGCAGAAGGTCAGACAGGAGAAGTGGAACCATGATCTCCGCTGTGGACTCCACAGTCTCTCTCGCGTCTGAGCATCTGTCCCCGCCCTGCTCTGTCCCTGCTCAGGGACTGTCTACTGCAGTGTGATTCCTGGTCATCATTTAAACTCGGATATTATATGGTAACTCCCCTTTAAAATTAGTGTGATAGTAATATCTGAGCCAGTGAGAAAAGTATAAAATAACTGTGAGCCTCCAGCCATTTGCTGCTACAGAGCTGGCCTGTCGCGGTCAACAGTGATCACCTCTGAGAATCTCTCTCATCTTGAATATCCTCAATATTGTGTTCAGAACTGCACCTTTCTTTCCTGTTGACACTGTGGAGTGGAAACAAATTCCCATTCTAGTATTATTTTCCTGTTGGTTTATCTTACATAACTTATAACCTCCGTAAAGAGAAATAAATGTGTGTATTGTCTTTCTCGCAATGTTTTCCAGGTAGCTGTGTCTACATAGTTCCAGTAGCTACTAATTATATTAATCTAAAAAGAATGGTTTACAAATTCCATGAGAAGTATAGGTAAGAATTTTCTAGAGCAGGTCACACCTGACTGTGGTTCACAGTTTTAGGAACTATTAGCATTTGTAATTCGATGTCACATCATTTGTGAGGTGCCCTTGGATCTCCGCCCCTTTTCCTCATGTGTTATTGGGACTAGATACATCTCACCAGCGATCCCAGTGACCCAGTGACCCAGTGACATCCCCCCACAGGAATGGCCACGGCCCCAGCAGCTTTGCCCATGACGTCACCTATGTGGTCCTGGGCATCCAGATCCCTGAGTCCTTTTCTGGGACAAGCATTCAGTTGGTTGAATAAATGTTGACACCAGACTCTAGGAATCTGCATTAATGAGTCACTAAGCAACTTATTTTTGTTATCATTAATCTGTTGTAACTGAGGAATATGAAAATCAGTTAAACAAAAAGAGAACATAAACTTCAGGTGTTCTGATTTCTTGTAGGCTATCATATTCAACAAGAATGATAATTAGTTTACCGCAATTTGTCATTTTATAAAGATTATAAATTGACAGGATGACACTTGATTCTGATTTCTAAGTCATTTACAAAACACTCTGAGGTTGTACTTAGGATTTATAAGTTGGAGTTATAATTAATAACTCATAAGAAGATGAATAAATCATGTATATAATTCTTGTCATTCACAATGATGTGTACGTTGCACACCTTATTTTTAAACTTTGTCATTTATTTATGACCATGTGAAGGTCAAAAAATGTTACTAGTCATGCAGCTGTCTTGAATTAAATGACTGATAAGAACTTTGTTAAATAGAATAAATTTAACATACTCTATTTCTAAGTGAAAGCCTGGAAAATAGATGATAGTATAAAGGTATTTATCAAATGAATAGATATTAATCTAAAAATATGACAGATATTACAAAGATGGCAACACGGTTTCATGTCGCATTAAACACTTAAGATTTAAGTGCCAGAGACTGACGTATGTCACAGCAGTTATTTTTCCCAGATCCACCTGAAGGAGTCCTTTGTGGGAGATAAAACTCTGTGTGTGGTCTTATTTTTGTGATATTATTGTGGGCTTTCTGGTGCTTATATTTCCATAACTCTTGTAGAATTTTGGCCTATAAAGAATTTTGGTGACTTTCTTTTCCTTTTGGTTTTTGCAGTTTGACCTTTGCAATTTTACGTTGGTCTCTTCCTGCATACAAAGTGTGCACCCGCCTGGGAATGGGGACTGTTCAGTGCTGAAAATCTAAAAGATTTCAATTGTATGTGCTTCAGCCATAGGAAGTAAAAAAATGAAAAACCTCCCCCTTTCAAAGGTGCACTGTTTTTGTTTTGTTTTGGTTTTGGTTTTGTTTTCTTCATCATATGTGGTGCGTGTATCTGCACAAACTAGATAGACATAACTTCTTCAGATACTAGAATATGGTAAACCTGCTTACAACGTTACAGTCACAAAGCTGAGAGCTCCGTATTGACGATGTCTCTGCAGGACATAGTTTGGATGCCACCTCCCCTTCAGGAGGAGAAACGGTTGCTTCACCCTGATGCTCAGTGAGCCATGGAAGAAGCCATTCGGATTGTACATGCGCACTGACTGATTTTTGCAGAATCAGTCGTAATGTATATGTGAAATAGGTGTGCTTCTGAAAGTGTGATATTTTGATCAATTTTGCATTAACTGGAGGTGACCAGAGGCCCTTTCACCCGAATGCATGAGTTGAGCTGCCCACGTGGAGCTCTTTCTGAAGAAGTGGTTACGCACAGCGATGCTTCCGTTGGTCGGCAACGAGAAGTTACATTAGCTTGCATTCCTTTCCTTTGCTAGCATAATGGTGTGTGTGTGTGGGGGGGTGTCTGTGTATCCGTGTGTGTGTCTGTGTTTAACGCTGTGTGTGAAAGTTCACCAGAAAAACCAACTGACCATGCACTTTTTGGTCCCCATCGTGGCAGTCGGTGCTCCATCCTGCCGCCAAGTCACTGCTGAGTCATGAATGGAAGTTTCCCATGAACATTGGGCTGCATTGAATATAGTTTCACTTGATTCTCCTCCCTTGGGAACTGACTATTAGCTTTTTTATTTAGGGTTAGGGCTAGGGTTGGGATTAGGGTTTATTTTGTTTCTTCCTTAAAGTTTTTTTAGCAGCCATATTTGATGTATTAGAGGACTCATTTCTCCTTTGGCTTCTTATATTTAAAGCAAAACAAGAATGAGAACAAATTGCTGATTCGTTCCAAAGCAGCATAACAGAGACGGGATGCCACCGGTAGCCAAGTCACAGCACGGCCTTCTCGTCCTTCCAGCGCATGGCGCTACGAGCAGTCACAGACTCGGGCAGCAGCATGGGCAGGGGACACCCACAGCCTGCACAGTTTCTGGGATGATTGGTGCTGGCCTGCAGAAAAAGGCCGAGCCTGGCACAAGGACTAGAAGTGGCCTTGCTCCACGTCTTGTGATGTTGGCAGTACAGAGGGAAGCAGAGATGGGGATGTGTGTGTGTGCTTGCACATGTATGAACAGGCATGCACATGTGTGCGTGTGTGTGTAGAGAAGAGGGAGGCAGTGATGAGCCTTGGGTCTGTGTTCGGATGCTCGTTCCTGCACTTACTAGCACAGATTTGTAAGCACCTAGTTTTTCAAGTGTGATATGGCCAGTGCTAACATAAAAGCGTCAGTAGCAAGGGACTTGCCCTGATCCCCCATCTGTTTGGAAGACTTCCTTGTTTCATATGGATTTGAATTTCCTTTTGTTTTGGATGCATACAGAATTTTTGCCTTGAAGTACAGTATGCAGGTATCTGACATGCCAAATAGTCTACTTTTTAAATGTAAAGCCAAATGGAAAACACTTTTATACCTCCAAATCTATGGTTTATGCTGGATGGAAAAGTCCATTTTCATGAAATTGTGAGTTGGAAAGACTTTTTCCTTTGCAAATGACCCTGAGAACTCTGAATTTCATTAGTAGCAATTGTGCTCATGATGCTCTTTGACCTGGAATAGAGTCTTTCACAGCGTCTCTTTCTAATCGCCTCAGTACGCTTGGACCATAACTCAGCTTTACCAAAAAGCAGCACTAGAACACTCTCCATGTATAATGAAATATTTTTATTAATACTGTTTTTGTTGTACGAAGGATACAACATAAGGCCTTCACACTGAAGCACCTCCAAGGCTCTTCAAAACCAATTTTTTTGTGTGTGACAGTCTCTCTAAATTGCTAAGTTGCCTAGGCTGGGCCCCAACTTGAGACCTTTCTGCCTCAGCCTCCCAGGGTGTTGGGATTACAGGTATGTACCAGCACACCTGAAAATTATTAATGCTATTTTAAAGTCACATGTCATCATTATATACATTTATAGGGTAAGAACATTCATTATTTAATTGGCACAGTGTCTGATTTTCTATAAATAGAGCTTGTATCACCATACTGAGTTCTAAAGGCTACAGGCCAGAAGAAAACACTGGATTCATGATAACACACTTTGAACAACCCATCCTGGTTTCACATCATTGTGTATACAGGGTGCATGGAGAACCCTACACAACGCAGGCCATCACACATAAATGCAGCCTCTGTGCTAGAAGCACTGTAACCCGTTTGATTTTCCAGGTCTCGCTGAGGAGCAGCCTCCTGGGTCTTGAGGGAGGAGGCACAGAGGGGCCCAGGGGACCAATGCAGGGGTCGCTCTTCCCAGGCTGGGGTGGCACCAAGCAGAGTCAGGGTGGCGTTCCAGCCTCTGGCACCGGCCTGTCACTTTGCTGCAGGAGATGTGTGCTCTCTGCTCCACTCTGGCGACTCTGTCTGAGGGCAACTTCCTCCCTACTCTGGTCCCCAGACATCTCCAGATGCCCCTGCCCTGGTGTGACTCCCACGTCCCTCCCTCCTCTCAGGAGCTCTCCAGTGGCCAGTCTGACTGTCCAAGATGCTGAGCAATTGTGTGTAATTCTCATGCAAACCAAGGGATGCCGAACAGTGAATTTCAGGATTAGTCTAACATGCCAGCTACGGTCAGGGTTTGATTAGCTACATGTCCTGTGTCACCTGCAGTTTACCTGCTTGGCGTTGAAAATGTAAACGCATAAACATCCCCACATACATGTGCGGAGAAGTGTGTGTGTGTGTGTGTGTGTGTGTGTGTGTGTGTGTGTGTGTGGTGTGGTCTGTGGCTACTGTAGGATATGATACACTGACTTTTCAGGGTTTCTAAGCCTGTAGGTCAAGGTTTTGTTTAGACATTGAGTACTGCAGTATAAATAATGTTGTAAAATACTTGGAAGGGGTAAGGCCGAGTCAAATGGAATTTCTAGTTTTAATTTCTTGAGGCATCTCCATGATAGTGTTGTGCTAGTTAACATTCCCACCAACATTATAGAAAAGTTCCTCTTCCCTGAAGCCTCACCAGCATTTCTTATTATTTGATTTCTTGATGGTAGCTGTTCTTTCTGGAGTGAGACGGAATCTCAGTGCTGTTTTAATGTGCATTTCTCTAAGGGCCAGTGATGTTGAGCACTTTTTTCATATACTTATTGACTATTCGTACTTCTGAGAAGTGTCTATTCATTAATTAAAAAAAAAATGGGGCTGGGGATTTAGCTCAGTGATTAGAGTGCTTGCCTTGCAAGCACAAGGGCCTGAGTTCGAGCCCCGGCACCACAAAAAAAAAAAAAAAAAAAGTGCTGTAGTTAACATATTTAAACATTAGCATTTCTCTTCTGTTAACGGATTCTCACAGTAGAGGTTTCCACGCACGACCCTGCTAGCTAACAGGTTGCACGGGCCGTCCTGGGCACTACCCAGGTGGCTTTCTCAAAGGGTTACGGCCAATTCCACGGCTGGAACTGAGCCCTTTGGGTGAGCGCCACCCCTGCCCAGCGGCATTCTAAAGAGAAAATGTACTTTTTCAGTAGTTCATTAAATAAGAACAGCGATTGATAGTAACGAAGCTTCATGACCCTCTTCAGCCGTGTTGGGATAGAGACTCCAGCTCTGAACAGGAAGTGCATGGATCACAGATCCTGGAGAGAGCACCCTGACTGGCACCCTTCCTGGGGTCCCTCGTGATCTTTCAGGAGCCTCCTCCTCCTTGCAGGGGGCACAGGCTGTCTGTGCTCCCAGCTGACCACATCCCGGGTCTCCTCCGCGCTGTCCCAGGCGCAGCAGGCTGAACTCTCTCCCTGCGCCACCCTCCTGCCAGCTCCTCCTGCCTGCCATGTCCCCCCAGCCTGTCTTGCTGCTCCACCCTCCCGCCCCTCCTTATCTCCAGGACAGATAGAGAAAGTCTGAAGTATGGGGCATGTGGCCCAGGGTGTGCCGGTGACCCTGGAATTTGGTTTCCTGCTGCTGCAGCCGGAAGCGGCCTTCCGGCAGGCTCTTCAGCCCACCTCATGACTTTTCCAGGGCCTATTTCTTCTTCACTTGATCACTGCTGGCCACTGCTGAGGGCGGTTGTGGGTCCCAGCAGGATGGTGTGACGGGGATGTGGAGCGGGGCTGCTTGTGGCTGCGTGTGGAGTGCACCTTGTCGCAGCCTGTGCATGGGTGTCCTGGAGAGACTGGGGGTGACCCCCGGGCCAGAAGGCCTGCACAGGGCTCATTTAGCTTCAGGATGACAACACCATGAGCCACAAGTTATGGATGAGATTTCAACCCCACAGACCAAAAACAGCATTATTATCTGTCATTCTCCCTGGAGCTTAAACTAGGAGCACATTTTCGTGACAAAGCGCAACAAACTATGTGTAAGATGTGCACTGGGCTAAGAGTTCTGTTTGTATTTTTAGAAATACTAAAGTTGCATGGATTTCCCTATTTTGTTTGTATTAAGTTAAGAAATTAAACAAAGAAGCACAACAATGAGACATGTTTCCTAGTCAGAAGCACCTACATTGCAGTAGTAGGATGTTTCCTCTTTAAATTGAAAGATCAGCATTGCCTACACCCAGTTCACATTCCTTGTAGGCCGTTTTTCTTGGTCCTTGTGTTATCTCTGTGAGTGCTATTGGGGGATTATACCCAGCACCTTGGAACTGAGCTACATCTCCAGTCCTTTTTATTTTTTCTTCTGTGACAGAGTCTTGCTAAGTCACTAAATTGTCCAGATTGGGTTTGAATTCTCCGTCCTCCGGCCTCAGCTTCCCAGACTGCTGGAATTACAGGCGTGCACCACCACAACCTGCTTTACTTATATTCATTTTCATTGAATTATGTCATATACTTTCTTTCAAAGACTCATATTTCAAATTTGTTTTTGTCATATGCTGTATTTTTTCTAAAGCACACAGTAAGTACTCATGGAATGCCTGTGGTTATAATCCTCATACTAATAATTATTACTTTCCTCATTCAGAATGGCACCAGACCACTTGGATAACACGTATTTTGCTGCTTACATGCAAAAAGTCAATTTTTGGAAGCTGCATGTAATCGGGTTCCTCCTCTGAATTCTAGACTCTTGTGGATGACCTTGAAACTGTCGTTTGTCATTTCAGCCTATGAGTTACAGAACTGCCCGGACCCGCCCCCCTTCCAGAATGGGTATATGCTCAACTCGGACTACGGCGTGGGCCAGTCGATCTCCTTCGAGTGCTACCCGGGGTACATCCTGATAGGCCACCCTGTCCTCACCTGTCAGCATGGGACCAACAGAAACTGGAACCACCCCTTCCCGCGGTGCAACGGTAGGCTCCTCATGAAGTAGTCAGTGATCAATTCACCAGTTCTTTGATTTGTTCAACAAGTATTTATACACAAACTCTGTTTTTTTCCTTGCTCCACTTAGTGTTTCAGGAATATATCAAATACCAGAACTTTAAAAGTTAGGCAGCCCTTGCTGTGAAGGAAATTAAAGGCTAATGAATGATAAACAGGCCTAAC
>PVJO010025574.1:0-22537 GCA_004026905.1 Hystrix cristata
AACATTATCAAAGGCCTCTGGTCAGAAGTAGTCCCATTGTTCCTGATGGTTATTCTTGTTTTAAGCAAGTAAGGTTCAGAGTAATTTGTTATGCAGCCATGGATAACTAATATAAACTTTTAATTCTCATCAACAAACATTTAGTAGTTGTCTGTGTAGAGAACTTGTACATTTTATTAGATTTAATAAATTTTTAAATTGTATTTATTCCAAGGTATTTGATATTTTTGATGCTTACACAAACGGTAGTACAAAATAGTCCCTGAATTATGATGGTTTGATTTACACAGTTTTTAGACTTTATGATGGTAGGAACCAGCAACCATTCTTGTTTTCATTTTTAGTACAGTATGCAATAAATTTCATAAGATATTCAACATTTTATTATAAAGTAGGCTTGTACTACAAACGATTTTGACCAAATGTAGTAAGTCTTCTGAGCATGCTTAAGGCAGCCAAGGCTAAGTCATGATGTTTGGTAGGTTAGGTATATTAAATGTATTTTTAACTTATGTTTTTAATTTGTAATGGGCTTATCAGAATATAACTCCACTGCAAGTTGAAGAGCACATTTATATTTAAAATTTCATTTTCTATTTTTTGTGTCTAGCATGTAGAAAAATGATTTTTAAATATTGACTTCAAATCCAAAATAACACTAATTAATTCCTATAATTTGAAATAATTCATCTGTATGTAAAACGTTATTTTTCCGACATTGTAGATAAGTTTGTTGCGCTCACTTTGGCAGCACATATACTAGATGAGTTTGCTCATTTTAGTGATTTATCAGTAGGATTCTCTTGACTTTTCTACAAACACAACAATCTCATCTGTGAATAATGACAGCACTGCATCTTCTCTTCCAACTCATATGTCTTTTCTTTTTCTTGCCTTATTGTACTGGTTCAGACAACAAATGCAGTGTTAGCTATAAGTGGAAGTGGTGAGTATCCTGCGACAGTCTACATCTCTGGGGAAAGCTAATGTTTCAACATTAAGTATAACATTTGATGAAGGTATTGTTTGTAGATGCCACCTATCACATTAAAGAAGTTCTCTTCTACTCCTACTTTCTAAGAGTGTTTATCATGATTTGTTGTTGTTGTTGTTGAGACAGGGTATCCCTACGCAGTTCATCCTGACCTTGAACTTGCTATGTAGTCCAGGCTGGTCTCGAACTCACAGCATTCCTACTGCCTCAGTTTCTCGAGCACTGGGATTACAGGTGTGCGCCACCACGCCTGGTGGGATGTTGAATTTTATAAAATGATTTTTTCTTTGCAGCTAAATGATCCTATGATTTTTCTGCTTCTCTGTTAATGTAGTTAGTTAAATGGATTTTCAATTCAGATTAGTCACTTTCTTTGTCCCTGGGATTAAATACTTGACACCTGCAATTTAAAGGAGGAGAGGTTTATTTTGGCCCACTTTTCATAAGTTTCAGTCCTTGAGAGGCAGGAAGGCAGAGGATGGCAAAGCTGGTTGGGGGAGTAAGCATGACCAGATCTCAGGACATATGTGCCAAATAATTCTCAGGACCCCATATGTGGACTTCTCATGGCAACCCACAATGTGTGGAACGAATAAAAGAGACAAGATGTCATTAAGTGCTGGCTATTGTGCCTCTTCACAGTAGCCTGCCCTGTGCCCTCAGGGTGTACTTTTGTTTTGCGTTTTTATTTTCCTCTCTTTCACTCAGCCCAAGTCTGCTCTGCTGAGCCAGTTTCTCCCTTATCTTTTACTTTTAATTTCTCCTACATCAAATAAATGTGAAACTTTGCCACTGTTTTGCTTGTTTTGTTCAATTCTTTGTTTGAGATGGAAAGAAACTACACACTATCTCTAGAAGGAGACTCCAGCACCCCAAAAACTGGTAACACTCACATGGTTGGCAGCATAGTGGGGACAGAGGAAAGCTGCTCAGGAGACAGAGAGAGAACTGAGGAGCTAGGGAGGGAGACAAACTCTTCTGGGTCAGGAGCCCGGTGACCCGCCTCTTCCAACTAGGCGCCACACCCTAACAGCAAGTTAGCTCTACACTCCCATAATCCGATCTTCTTCCAAAAACCCAGCTCATGAAGCTTTTGGAGGACACCTAGATACAAACCTTAACACAGACCAAACTTGCATTCTTAAAATAAACTGACTTGATCATGATATTGGGCTCACTCCTCTTTATATATCACTGAATTTGGTTTCGTATTTTAAGATACCTGTATTGGCATTCATGAGAAATAATGGCCTATTATTTTTTCTGTAATGCTGTTGTGAAATTTGCTATCAAAATAATGCTGACCTCATAACACACATTTTTAGAAAGTATTTCTTCTGTTTTATTTCCCAAAAGAGTATGTGTGGGATTCATACTAATTCTTTCTTTTAATTATTTGGAAAAAATCAATAGTGACCTAATTTGGCCTGAAATTTTCTTCATGAGACAGCTTTATATGAACTGTTTTTATCAAGTGTTGCCAGGAGTTGGGACAGGAGTGAACATGGTTGGGGAAAGATAGTGAATGGAGATAGTCTGGTGAATTTTGAATGTTTACATTTGAAAAAGTCACTTTTCATCTCCCCACATGACACATGTAACGTAATTGGACCATTCATAAAATAATTAGAGCTTTTAAAGAAAGTAACTCATCATGCAGTGACAAAGCAGTATGGTTCAGTGATTGGCTTACATTCGAAGGGGCATGACAACCATTTTCTCTGCTGGGGGCTGTTGGTGTCCCGGAGACGGTGCCCTGGTATCAGCCCACTTGGAGACAATGGGGATGCCTTGGCCCACATCTAGTGGCTCTTCTGCCTCTGCTAGGACAGGCCCAGAGTCCAGAATTTGATTTTCTGATGCAATAGAAGAGAGTGATCATTTCCACTTCTTCCTGGTTCTGTGGATGGAGGCATTAAAGGCTTTGGGGTGGGGTGTGTGTGGCACTGACTTTAGAAATAATCAGTTCGGGCAGCTTTCCTTTCTTGCATGTGGTTGTTCCTGGGTCAGAGGCAGTCTTCATGGCAGAAGCAGCAGGAGATGGCTTGAGTGAGAAAGGGTGGAGGTTAATTCCCAGAATTCCAGAAATCGGCATGGTTCTTTTTATTAGTGGCGAAGCCAAAAGCTGAATGCTGCAACACCAAGATTCTTGGTATTTTCACTCTTCCGGACATGTGAATTTAACTCAAGATAAGAAATGCTCCAGGTCCTGTTAAGCTTACACACTGTCTGTTGTGTTATGAGTTGAAGGCGCATTTCGGAACAAGTGGAGTGCTGATTATAAATGGTTCTTTAGTGCCAAAAGAAAGGTGGCAGCTGAGGATGCCAGGTTGCTATAGAAACATCGGGGGAATGGGAAGAGCAAGAAAGATGCCATGTGCAGAAGAAATACATTTTTGAACTAATACCTGTGTGCTGTGCCTAATGTTTTTCTATTAAATTTGAAAATTTTTAGGTGATAGGAAGAATATACCAATATATAAAAATACCAACAATTTTGAAATGCATTTAGATAATAGGTGAAGGTAAAGTCCTCATGGACTTTTAAAATGTAGATCCTTTTAAAGTATAAGATGTAGTAGATCAACAGAAAAATTATTTTTCAAGATGCAGTAATGGAGCTAAGCCTGAAGGGGAAAAGGTGCCACCATGAACACTTCTGCTATTAACAAGCAGTATAAATTCTAACCGTTACGAGAACCGCTGTGGTCAGTAGTGCTGCTGATAATTATGTTGTGAGGTTCAACATCACCCATGTCTGTAGAGCTGCCTGCATCCTCAGGAAAGTTCCCGAAGCTATTCGTGTCTCAGCTTCCTAATTTATAAAGTAGTTTAATGCTTAGTTCAGAGTTATGAGAATTAAATGAAAAACATACACATACAGTTCAGTGCAATGCTTGGGAACTCTGTGAGAGCTCAACTGTGACAGTAAAGAAGATGAGGACTATGCCTGTGAGAGTCATTCTCACCCAGTCGCCCAGTGGTATTGGTGGAGTTTCTGCAGCAGAGTAAAGCATTGAGCAGAATCGTGGTCCAAAGGTTATTTTAATTACTCACTGGGTCAAATGAAAAAGATGGAGAGTTTCTCTCAGATACATAAACTGGTTATATCTGTCCAATTTGGCTCAGTGTGGATGCTACAGGAATACCAGAGGAAGGCATTTTAAAAGGAGACCATTGAGCTTTGCATATAAACCCGTAGTGATTGTTATGTTGATGCATATGTTGTTTATGGTCTGGGACCACGTGGCAGGGTGACTCCAGAACCCCGGGTGGTTTAGGATTAGTCAAGATGTGTTGATGGGAAGGGGATCTGGGCATAGGGGATGGGAAGGAGGAGAGGGGAAGAGGAGGTAAAAAGGATCCAGATGCGATGTATAAATATATGAATTCCCCACAATGAATGTATTTATTATGTATTGCATACATACACTAATAAAAATTGGAAGAAGAAAAAAATATCAATCAATACATTCTTCAAATGCCCTTTATCATTTCAGGTGGACAAAAACTGTAATTTTCCAAATGCATTATGAGAAATTTATAGTACACACTATTTTAGAGGTTAATGTGTACAGTTTTTTTCTAGCTTGGTATTAGAAATGGAAATAAAACCTGATAATACTGGAATGTAGTAGGAGAATCAAGAAAATAGGGAGAAAAACTGCCTTTCATCCTAATGGGCTTATACCACCCAACACAGCATGAAGTCTGTGGCAAAAACAGCTCCTGAGGGGATTGTCAGTTCCCGCCTCTTCCCAATTGTGAAGGCAGCAGATGCCTCTGAGGAGGATGGATGGGAAAGTGGTTGTGAAGACATTCATATTTGTTTGGTGATCTGTATCTGTAACTTGTGATTAAGTTCTGAATAGAAATTTGGGGAGAAACATTTGAAGGGATGGATGACCTTCTGAGTAAAAAATAGAAACAAATTGAAAAGAATTATTTTTATAACTTCTTAACATAATCTTATCCAATCATTAGAAAAATCTCATTAATTTAGCCTGGGGGAAATGAACCAAGCTGGAATTACACTCAATTTTAATTATAAACTGTATTTAAACAAATATACTTTACTATTTCAAATACTCCTCATATGCCCCCAAATAAAAGACGCATTAGGGTAAAATGAGATGATTCAGGACAACTCTACACAATACCATGGAGAATAAAAGTGAAAACAACATATGTGGGCTTGGTGGCCTGAAATGGATCATTTTAGAAATCCTTATTTCAGAGGATTTCAAAGGCTGTTGATTTAATCTTGGGTTTTCACTTTACTCAGAGTAAGACTTGAAAAATTTATGTTGGAGTCAATTATTTTAACATGTAGGTTGGATCTGAATTATAACAAATATTGAATAAGTACAGTTTCAAAGAATTGGTAGAGTATCTATTTTCTAGCTACAGGTATTACATTTGTAATTAAGTTTGGCCCTATCACCCCCAGTTCTCAGGAAACTTTATTTTCCAGGAACCTATTGAATAAAACTGATGCTCTCATTTTTTCTTTTTCAGTAGTGAAAAAAACATTTGAGAACAAATCTTAGCTTTATGACAGAGCAAAACATGAAACTCTAACTTACATGCATAAAGTATGTATGTGTCCAGATGTAATTTTAGGTGTAATGCTATAGCTATTGCGTACCACCAGAGTGAAGATATACCACCTGAAATCTCCAAGTCTTTGATCCTGCAGGCCCAGGCATAAATAATAAACACAAGAGCAAAAATTCAATGATGCTAAGCACATTACAGGCACTTTTTTCATGGATAGTTCATCTGTCAGCGTCTTGGGTATTCCCAAGTTTTCCAGCTTTCTGACATCAAATTTATTCTCTATGATTTAAGAAGAAACCAGTTTATATTCTCTCACTGCAGATGGATGTCGCCCCACAAAGATCCTTGGGCAGGGCCCTTAGTCCTCCAAGTTGCTCTGAGTTGGTCACTGACTTACTGGTTTCCAAACCTCCACTTTTACTTTCCTTCCCCTCTCTTTTCTGTCCCCTGTCACCTCACTGTACAAGAACTGTCTTAATTCCTTCACAGCCCAAAGTACTCCCCATTCTGTATAGGAAACAGACTTTACAAAGGGTTTATGACCCTGAAGTGATGACTTAAGCAAGGTTTCAAATTTAAGCAAGTGGCTCCCATCACTTACACATGGTCATTCCATAAATCTTCCTTTTATTAATTTGGAAGCTGAAACCCAGATGTGTTGCGTGACATAGATATAATCCAGTACCCAGGCAAAACATAAGTGGTACAGCTCAAGTATACTTAAGATGAGACTGAAGAAAGTAAAGCAAAGCAAAGCAGTCCGGTTTTCTATTCTCGCAGCCATGGGACTTAAAGCAAGTCGCCAGAATGTTACTGAATTGCTCACAGGTGAGATCTGTCAAGTGATGGTTAGTTTGTTGATTAAAACTGTCGAATGTCACTGACACCATATACCCTTGGGAATCTCTAAATCACTCATTTTGGCACCAAAGGAGCTAAGGAAGAGAAAGAAAGACAAGAAATGAAAAGAGGATTGGCCAGAAGGCCTCAGCCTTAGTTGGATGCTAGGATCGTCTGGGAAGCTTTTGAACATCACGATGCCCAGATCGCAGCACAGGCTAGAGAAGGAGGTAGGACTCTCCAAGGGTGGGACAGAGGCAGCACCCTTGGGGTCTCTTGGGGTCTTCTGAGATGCAAGGTGAGGTCAAGGTTTAGAACTATTATATTAGACTGAAAACAGCAATAGGCAAAACAAGGAAAGGATCTCAGTGATGATGAAACAAATGCAAATAGTGGTGGCTCGTACACATTAAGGCCTTGATGTTACCAATGATAGTTTATTTGCTGATCAGAGAAGATTATAGTAGGAATCTCTGTACATACTCTTTTTCTATTTATCTGAGCTTTGAAGCATTTTTATTAGTACGTATTTGTAGAACATAATGTTTACATTCCTTGTGGGGTGCTGGAAAACATACATAACACATCTTAATTCCTTTTTTCATCCCCCATTCCTTTCTTCCCTTCCCCCTCTCTCCATCTCTTGATCCACTTTGAGAAAGCTCTATTTCCCTACTTCCTATTACCTATCTTTTATTTTGTTCTTTACTTATACTGTGAGTTTCTCATATAGGACAAACCATGTAATATTTAAGCTTGTGCATCTGATTTATTTCATTTAACATTAGGGTCTCCGGTGCGTCCATTTTCCTGCAAATGACTCAAGTTTATCTTTCTTTATGGCAGAATAGTACTCCGTGGTGTGTAAATACCACATTTTCTTTAACCATTCATCTGTTGATACACATATAGGCCATGAAGTATCCATAGATTCTTAAGCTTAGCTAGAAAATGGAGCCATTTTTGTTTTTATTTAATCAAATTTTTTTTGACATGCCAGATGATCTTGAGAGTACCTGATCTGAGATGACAAAAATCTTTTGAAATAAGCTTAAAGGCATTATAAGTATGTTATGGAGGCCTAGACAAATTTTATTTTTTGATGAATTTTAGAATTATTTAGATATCAAAACTCAATGAAAAGTATTGGGGTGAAAAGGATATTCTGCTTACTAAAGCTAGCCTATATGAGGATGCAATTAATTTCTCTGACCAACCAAAAAGATTTTAAGGAATAAAAGAAAGCTCTCTTCAATTGAGTTGGTTAAAATGTTTGTAAGTTTTCAGGATTTTAAATGTATGACTAGATTTTGCAATCAGTAAGTTCTATGGTTTGGGTGCAGTTTGAGTGTCATGAAAGAGGTCACTGTGACCTAAGGATGAGTATCTGAAAGTGCTATGGATTCTTTAAGAGGTGGGGCCTAGTGGGAGCTCCTTAGGTCATTGTGGTGCGTCCTGTGAAGGCAATGCTCTTGGTCTCCTTGGTAGATTTTTTTTTTAGATTTTTATTAAAATTTATGAAAAATTACACAAACTTACAGGCCATTACACAAGCTTACAGACCACAATACATTGTGCTTTTTGCTTATGACAGTGAGCAATGTAAACAACCACATAAATGAAGCAGTAAGTCACAACTACTTAAAGTTACTATAGTACCCAGTGTATGTGTCACTGTTTTAAATTTGGGTTATTAGGTTCTTGTTTTTAACATATCATTATTCCTCTGGGTTCCCATTCCCCTCCCCTTTTGCTCCTTCTTGTTGCCTTGAATGCTTTGTCAGTTAGCTTATATTTAACACTTTGCCTTTTTATATCCATTGCTTACCCTTTTCTTTTGTTTGTATTTTACCTCACTAAATGAGGGTTACCATATGGTATTACAGCTTGTGATTCTGGTTTATTTCACTCAACATTATATTTTCCAGGTCCATTCATTTTCCTATAAATGACTCTAGTTTGTCATTCTTTGTAGCTGAATAGTATTCCATTATGTATAGATACCACATTTTGTTTATCCAGCTATCTATTGATGGGTATATGGGTTGCTTCCAGAATTTAGCTATTACAAATTGTGCTGCTATAAACATTGTTGTGCAAGTATCTCTGCAGTATGATGTCTTCAGCTCTTGGTAGATCTTGTGAGAGAGTTTTACAACAGCCTGAGTGCAGCCCCACTCAGTTTCTGCTTCGACGTAAGGATGTAATTGTTTGCTCCTGTCCTTGCCATGAAGTGGGGCAGCCCAGAGGTGGCCCTTACCGTAGAACTTGCATTATGCTGTTTGGACTTGGAACCTCCAAAACTGTTGCTACATAAACAACTTCTTCTTCGTGAGTAGCTTGTGTTAGGTATTTTGTTATAGTGATGTAAAACTGACTTTGTAGGAAAAACAAATGGTGATAATTTGATTGATTTCTTTAATATAATCTTGATTCAGGAAGCCATAAAGCAAAAGTTGGGGTTATTTTAATTCCATCTCATGATGTACTTAACTATTGAAATTCCATCATTAATAGAAATTCTATTTTAGAATGTCATATTACCAGAAGTTAACAAAGAATAATTTCCCCTTTTGGACTTCTCAGGCCAAATACTTTCATGTGATTTTCAGTGATTAAGTCCCAAGAGCACCTTGTCTTCTATGCTTTTGCAAGTATCCACTACAGCAAATTGGAGATAATTTCTCCTGATCCACAGGTTAAAATAGTGACAATCCTCATTACTACTAGGAGCAAGTTTATGTGCTTAAATCTTGCCAGGTTCAGCATAAACACTGACAATGATAAGTTGGACTGATGAAAACCAATCAATACCATTTCCCACACTTCACTTCTGTAATGCCTCATAGAATTACAGGTGATTAACTACAGAAGAATATGTCAGCAGTAAAAATTAGTGTTATCTGTGGCTCGTGTTTATTGGTAATTTAATTCTTATAAGTCAAATTATTTTGACTTAATGTGATTCTAAATTATATTAAAATCACACAAATCAGAACCAAAATATTCATTAAGATGTAAAGCTCCAATATTCATGATAAATAACTTTCACTTAGATTTATCCTTTATTATGTTAACTGTATTATCTATGTTTATAAGTTTGTCTAATTTAAAATATGAGAAAATCTCTGTATCTTAGGTGAGTAAGGCCTTAGACCTGGGGACTGCTCAGTCAGGATTTAGCATTGGGGATGAAAAGCAACTCTGAAGAATCATCTCGCTGGAGCCTGGTCAGGGATAAGTGAAATATCTGGGCAAGGCAAAAACCAGCAAAACAACAACAGAAAAACCCCACAACCACCACCCCAAACAACACACACACACACACACACACACACATGCACACATATACACACACACACTCAAACTGGGGAAGACATGTTTCTGTGAATCTGGTGAGTCAGGCTTTCCAGGCTCTGGAGAAGTAACATTTCTCCAGAGAAGTTCTGTGGGTGGGAGAGAATGGGAGCCTCCACAGAACAAGGGCTCTGCAGGCAAACATGTTCGAGAAGCACTATGTATTCCATTCCTCCTACCATCTTTCATACCCCCATTCTGACATCAGATCTAGGCTGTCCCATCATATACCCACTTGATCGTGTGCTAGAAGATTGGTATCAGGTGTGGGGATCAGCTTGCTGTCCTGCCAGAAGAATTGAAGACAGCATTCTTTGATTGGTATTAGGTGTGCAAGGCTCAGTGGCTGCTCTGTTCCTGTGTCCTGAATCCCCTTGGATAACACATCTCAGTGATCCATGAGTCACGCCCAATTGCTCACCTGCTTTGCTGTGCTCCAATTTCCTGCCTCAGGAGAATATCTCCAGTATAGACAAATGGACTTCGCACTTTTCCAGTACTCTCCAGCTTTGACCGTGGACCTCTTCTCCACAGTTATTACTGTGTAATGAGAGTTCTGTTTCTTGGAATGCATACCGGGAAATGTTGAGTGAGAACCCAGATATCTCAAACTCCAGATAGGGTGTTAGTGTTCTTCTGTACAGGTCCAGCAATGTCCATCCAAAGCTGTCATCTGAGTCCTTACCTGAATTCCTCAGGGTGGGAAAAAGACTGGCTCAGAAGTGAGGAATCCATATTCCATTCTTCTCTCTGAACCAAGTGCCTTTAGAAAATTAACTTTCCAATCGGAATTTCATTTGCCTCAATAGTAAAATCAGAGAGTTTAAAGAAATGGTTGTGATTGTCCTTCCTAGGTGATTCCATCTCAACTATTATACTGGGAAAAAAGAGAAAATAGGATTTGCTTGATAAGAATTTTCTTTATGATCAGCTTTTCTGGAATGCAAAATTAATGATGAATGAAATAGAAATCCTATTATACAACTATAGGTGGGCTAGGTGATTCTTAATTTTCATTACTCTGGCAATTTTGTTTGAAGATTCAGAGTTATGGGATGTAACATGGCAAAAACAAAGTTTTATACTGTAGTTTCCGTCATTCCACAGTTTCTTAAAAAAAGAATGATCTAGAGAATTTCAGCAGCTAGATGTTTAATTAAAGCCAAAGGGAAAATTTAAAATTAGTTCTTTTAATTAATTGTCCTTTGGGTGTACATTCTGTGATTATGCTATCCTTGGTTATTAAATATGTATGATTTGCACTTCAAAAAAGTCAAAATGTGGTTGAAACAGCTGATTTAAATGAAGTTAATCCAAAAATATGGAGAAATGCAATAGGGCAAAGTATTTCACAAAAGTCTCTATGTATTTTGTATAGGTTCATCATTTCCTTTAATAGAACATAAAACTAAATTAATTGGCTAAAGAAAACTGAAAACTGCTAGGGAAATAAAATCATTGAGCTCGTACTATACATTGCTGATAGTTGTTGCTTCATAATTCTTATTAATTGGGATCTGTAATTAAATAATTTAGAGAGTGAAGACTTACAGTCATTTGTAAACTGCATCCCATTTATATGAAACACGCAACTGTTGGAATCAGTCTCAAAATTGATACCAAGTTATCTTAAGATGCATTTCCATATTGAACCAATGTATTTTTTTAATATCCATTTGCAATAGCCAGCTCCAGATAGAAATGGTACACATTTGATTAGAAATAGAAATTAAGGTCTTGAAACCGGAAACTAGTAATATGGATTCTTCCCCACAGTCATGCACACTACCAGGCAAAGATACTGCTCTCCTCCTGCCAAATCCAGTCCATGGCAGGAGTCTCAGCCTCGACTGCCTTTAGAAGTGCTGGGGAGGTTTGAAACTATCCTGATGTCCAGGCTTGCTTGAGACCCATGAAATCAGGCTCTGTGGATGCAGAGCCAAGGTGTCGGGTCCCAGGAGACTCTAATAATGTGTAGCCCATTGTGAGCAAGTACAGCCCAAGCAGTACATTTCCAAGCAAACTGGCTGCTCTGTATTGGTTTAAATTTAGCAGTGTGAAGCACATCTGTTGCTATTTTTCAACTCTTCTGCAGAAAACTGTTCAAGAGAAATGAAACTACTGCTTTAAAAAAGGCAAAGTGTAAAAAGTTGCTAACAAGACCTTGGTGGCCACCCGTGGACGGTTTCCTCTGCTCATACGGGCCTCCACCCTCATCCGCAGAAGAGGGTCCTGGGAGCCACTGGATCAGACTCGGCCAGCTGGAATTCTGACTCCAGGATTTCTGAATTGAAATTGGGAGTTAGAATTTCTGTGTGGTTGGACATATAGAGTGTGCAGCGGTGGAGTGTTCTGGCAGGTAGACGGAGTAGCTGAGAAAATTAACCGAGAAAGGGAGAAGAGACAGCAAGATGAAGCAGAGAGGAGTGTTAGAGATACTTCTAGATTTCCCGGATAGACAACTGTTGTTTTTGCCAATGTGCTAACCCTCCGTATGTTGCAAACAGCACCATCTTCTCCTTTGGGGACTATAGCACCCTCGTTCCATGTGGGATGAAGGACAAGTAGGCCCATCAGCTTCTTGCTGCTTGAGCAGAAACCCGAGGCAGAAAAAGCGGTGTCATTTTGGTGAGTACTAAATTGGCATGAGAAACTGGTAGCTGTTGCTACAGGTAGCCTCAGAGCTGCCTGATTCATGTGTCTCCCAGAGCCTGGCTGTTCTATCTTTGAATTATGAGTGTCCTTTTTTTTTTTTTTTGAGACAGATGTGTAATTCAGGCTGGCCTTGAACTCACTATATAGGCCAAGCTAGCCCTGAACTCGAGGCAATCCTCCTGCCTCAGCCTCGTGAGTGCTGGGCTTATAGGCATGTGCCACCACGCCCAGCTTCTCTTGCTTATAATTCAAGAATCCTAACAGAGTTTCCTCTATATTTCTTGAGGTCCCAGCTCTCATCCATTGGGAGGCCTTGTAGCTTTCTGTTTGGGGGTTCATGAGGTACTCTGGTACCTTTTCTTCTCCATGAGCTAGCTCATAATGTTTTTGATTTGTACGCAAGCTTTAACTAATACAAAGTTTTTATTTGCTCCCCTATTCACGTGGACAGTCCTAAGACTATTTAAAGCAGGAACAAATCAACTTCTAGTCTTCAGGGTCATGAGCAAGATAACCACAGTTCTTTTTATCATTCTGCGTGCTTTGTGAAGCCTCACTTACTCATTTTCATTTTGTAAGTATGAAGATCTTGGAGAGAAACTCATAACAAAGGTATACTCTGCGAACAACAGGATTAAAAGCTTATCAAATACAAACATGGTACTAAATAATGTATGATCCTTTGAACAGGAGCCCAAATATTCTCATAAAAAAGAGCTTATTTCCTCTATCAGGCAACATTAAATGAAATTATAGTACTACCATTAAATCCAACTGTAGACCAATAATTTTTCATTTCCAATGGTACTCTTCTTTATTAAAAATCTTTATTAAATAACAAAATATGCCAGCTAATATAATAAGTACTGCCTTGAACTCAATATTAATGTACTTGGCACACACTTCAAGGCTGACTACCCTAATGCAGGAAGCATACAGTTTTTGTCTTGCGATGCACCGAGCAGAGTTGCACTGACATAACTTGAGAGACCAAAGAGAGCCTCCCAGTGTCCTCCAGGCCCAGGCCACAGGAGTGGTGAGGCGCAGCAGGTGTTTGTATGCTGACTTCTTGTTAAATATGGATCCATGGAGCTAGATCACTAGAATTCAAAGATAATTGGTAAAAGATTAAAAAGAAAAAAGTGAAGTACAATGCTAAGCAGCTTAAGTGATTAACAATGTCGTGATCTTTGGGAAACTCGGACTAAATTAAAATGAAATGGCAATAGTGGGGCCGGAGCCAAGAAAATGTGATCATAAAGTCTGACTGGCTCCTGTTCTCTTTCCTGAGTCTAAGAAACGACAACTATCAGGAATATTCTGGTAAAGACAGCGGGGTGAGTAAAATGAAGCAGTTTAAAAGGCATTTTTTTTAAACCATACTTTATTTTTAATACAAACATATCATAGAATAAAAGTTTCCCAGATATCTTTTAAACAAGAATACATTTTCTGTAGTGTATTAGGCCATCATTTATAGATTAACACTGCGATAAAAATGAGTGAATAACTCTTAATTTATTTACATAAAATATGAAAATTTAAAATTATATGCAACATGAGAATGAAAACAAATAAGAACCAATTCAAAATCCTAAAATCTTGTCTCTATTAATTCCTTCACAGATTCAAAATCACACACATCTGTAAAAAGAATGTAAGGATTCTTAGCATTGAACATTATTTACAAAGTGAATTAATTTCTCTCCGTTCCGCTTGGTTCTTGGGCCCACCCTCCACACAGGTCGTACTGCCTCCTTAACAGACTCTGGGCTGCTGTTCTGCTCCGAGCTGGGTGGCTGCTCTGCCCTGGAAGGAGGGGTTATACCAACTCATAGTATTTCCCAGTCTGGGGGTCAAAGTAACAGTTAAGACATGGGTCATACAACAGAGTCAGCACTTCTTCGTCCTCTTCCACACTCAGGTCTTCTTCACCTGTGGGGAAGGGGAACCACAGACATGTTAGCTGCCGGCCTGGTCCGGAATTCCTAACCCGAAATGCAAGAAGGGCAATGGTGATGAGGAAGGGATCACTGTCTCTCTGGGGCATCTTCATTATGCAGGTGGATGTCATTCTACAGAGGGGGAGTGCTGTGGAAGTGATGAGACTCGACACAGGCTGTATGTGGCACAGAAGACCACCAGGGAACCTGAGGGCCAGCTTTGCAATGAAGGATGAGAAAAACAGTGTGGAGAAGAGGTGGGCAAGGGTGAGAAGAAAGGGACAGGGCCAAAGGACTGAAGAGTTGTGCTTATTCAGATTAGGGAAACTTGAGCAGGATTCAAAACTTAATCATCATAGTTCTGGACTATATGGACCAGAGCTGTACCAAGTACAAAGCAGCACAAATTAAAGGACAAGATAATCAGTCCTCATTCATACATCCTAAAAAGGCTACTAAACAAATAAGATAATGATGTCATTTATGAATACAAGATAAATAAAGCAGAGAACTGACATATATAGAAAACAGCAAGTCAGGTGATCTGTAGTTTTACTAGTGGTACAAGTTCTAAGTTTGCTGGAGATGTAAACATAGCATAATTTTCTTATGACAGCCACTGAAATGGCTTGGATGAAGAAAAGTCCCACTGGCTAAGTCACTAACAGACTTTCTAATAAGTGGCATGAAATTAAAAAAAAAATTTACAAGGATGCTTTTAGAGCACTTTTAGGTGCCCAGTGTTGTGCTAAGTACCTTGCTATTGGGGTCCTTTATCAGCACCAACTATTAAGGACCAAAGCAACTAACTCTCTAGGCTGCAAGCTCTCCAGGGTTACCTTCTCACGGGTTTGGTGGGCAAGGGGCATGAACCTGGGTTGGTAAATAACAGACACTTGGTAAAAGCCAGCAGGGAATAAAAACGTTAGTGCCCAGAGTCAGGGAAGGTGGCGGTGGTAGAATCCCACTTTAATCTGCCAAAATTAGACCTGGTACATGGTCACGGTTAGGACAGTTAGGTCCAAGTGAGTGGTGCCCAGATGGCGAGTGGGGGTTCGAAGCCACGCCACAGCCATTCCTCCGCCCATCTTTCTTGCAACCATCTGAAACATTTACATAATCCTTTCAGGGGCCAGGCACTGAGTAGGGTGTTGGGGGACTTAATGACAATAAGAAACAGGTGCTACTGGCAGGGAGCACGCAGCGAAGTGGGTGGACTGCGCCATCAGCTGACGCTCATGAGCTGAGGGCCGCACCAGCCATCCTTGAAGAGTGGAGCTTAGCAGAGGAATGAGCGCGTCTGCCTTGCTGTCTGGTAGTAGAGGGCATTTTCTCATGCGGTGGCTCATTAGACCCTCGTGAACGTGTGTACAGGCAGGTATTATTGCACCTATTTTACACATGAGAGAACCAGGGTCTACACAGTTAAGCAGCTTGTCTGAGGTTGCCTGGTGAATTAGAGGCACAGTAGGGTTTCCAGACTCAAGTTCAGCGTTCTTTCTAGTATGCCCTTGCCAAAAAAAAAAAAAAAAAAAAAAAAAAAAAAAAAAAAAAAAGAAAAAAAAAGAAAAAAGAAGGCTACTAATCTGAGCTGCCTCTGGTGCCTCGGGTTCTTGTACAATAAGCAAAGAAAAAGAAGCCCAACTCAATGTAAACAGTAAGACAAAACTTAGCCCCAATGAGTCAGAAACTGCCAAACTAACCTCTAACTAGGGACTTTTCACTTTAATCATCAAATACATTTTCTGGGTCTAGCTTCTGAGAAAACCTTCTAAAAGTTACACTCTGGTCCCCCTTTATTTAGAGCCCAGTTGCTTGTTGTCTGGTGCTGACCAATCTGTGACTGTCTACTCAGACAAACTCTTACAATGTGAATGTACCTAAGCTCATCGTTTAACATCACGCTTGATGTTTCCGTGGAGGAGGTGGTGTAACGCATTTAATTGGGGAACTACTATGTTAAGGGATTTAAACATGAGAAATAGTTAAAAAAATTAAAGGTGTCCTATGTTTAAAAACACGAGCTGGAAACAAAAGAAGTTTGATTTCTCATATTTCAAAAGCTCTTGGTGAACACGACAGAGTGCACGGGGAGGGCGGAGGCGGAGAGCTCATTATGTCCAAAGGGGCTTCAAAGCGAAAGCTTGCAAAGGGACAGCAGCCCTCCGGCTTCAAGCATGAGGCGCCGCACGTGACAGAGGTTGAGAAGACTTGGTGGGGTTCCAGGAGGAGGCAGGGGGGCTGCAGGGCAGAAGGCAGGAAAACCCATATATTGGCTCCCGCGCCGGGAAGAGCTTCCCGTGCATTAGCGCTGACTGGGGAATGGGACACCTCCTCTGCGAAGCGTGCCGCGGGACCGGGGCGACCTCCGCGTGGGCTTTCGTACGCGAGCTTCCCGAGGGCGGAGGCCAGTCCCGGGGTCCCTCGGCGCCTCTGAGGAGCTTCTGAGACTCCTGGCTGTGCGCTTTGTATCCTTGAACTATGACGGGACTTTGCTAACAACCACATTGATTGACAGGCGCTGTGCATCTGGCACAGTTCCTTATTATGACCAGGAAGTCCGAGAAGGGAGACTGTCTTTCCTGTTTTTCTCCCTGTGGCTTTACGAGTGGTCCCCAAGGCCCTGCCTCCACCCTTCCCTAAATGGGAAAGGATGAAAAACTTTTTTTTGCTGGTACTGGGGGTTGAATCCAGGACCTTACACTGGCACTGACTGAGGTGCATCCTCGTCCTTTTCATTTTTATTTTGAGGTACAGTCTCGCTAAGTTGCCCAGGCTGAGCTCGAACTTGTAACCCCCCTGCCTCAGACTCTGCAGCAGATGGGATTATGGGTGTGTGCAAGAAAAACTGCTTTTCGATTGGTCATTTAGTACGGAAGATGACTCCAGGCAGTTCTGCACATCAGAGGTGAGCGTGCGTGTCCTTTACCTCCACACGTTCAGTCTGCCAGCCCTTCAACACGTGGGTTACTCCAGGCAACTGAGCAAAATCAGCTTATCAAGAAGACTGCATCGTGCCTGGACATGGCTGAGCTGGTTCAGCCTAGCTGTGGCTGTGACACACACACACACACACACACACACACACACGACACACAAGCAGCTGCTGAAGATTAACAAGGAGTTAAACTGGGAATGGCTACTGCAGAGGGGCTAAGAGCCCAGCACACCTGGGCAGCACAGGAAACGCTGCTGTTTACTGTCTGCATGACTATCGGCAGGCTGTGGGGCGTATGCCTCAATGGACTTAGTTTCCCGGTTTATTAAATGGCAATTACTATGCCTATTTCATAGGGTTTTGTGGAAGATTAAATCGGACATGCTACTATGCATAGCACAGTGTACACAGTAGTTGTTCAATAAATGATACTATCACTATAAAGGATAATAATATTGCAATAAGTCAGGAGCTATAAACTGTAACTTTTTCAGTAACTCAGAAGTATTGATGCAACTTAAAGTATGAAGAAAAAGCCTGACAGAGTATAACATTTAGACAATGAAGTCGGACAGACTTGGGCCCAAATTCCATTTCTACCACATCACAGCAGTGAGACACTGAGAACATGCACCATCCAAGTCTCCATTTCCGTGTGTAAAGGCGGGATGTTAACAGCACCCGTCCTCATGGTTCCAATGAGGACTAAATAACAGTACACACAGTGGGCTGTTATAAGCGTTGTTATAATCATCATCGTGGGAAATGCAGAGTATTAGCATTGGTCACACAGGGGTATGTTCATTTACACCATATTCCCTACCTCAAACTCTCGAGTTTTTACTACCAAAAGAAAAAATAGTGGATTTGAATGAGATCAAAAGTTCCCAAGTGGTTTTATGTAGGACACTGATTAACTGATCTTTGGATAAAGAGTCCTGGGCTGGGGAAGTGGACCTTGGGGAGTGCTTTGCAAGTCCCTGGTTCAAGGCTTAGTACTACAAAACAAAACCAAACAAAACAAAAATAGTTCTTAGACCAAAACTCTTGTACATTTCAAAAATTAAATCTAATTTTTTCCATTAGGTGTAACATCAAAATCACGTATTACGGAGGCCAGTGATTCTAAGTCGTGCTCTCTCGGGGGGCTGCCATTTGATTTCTTTGTTCCACGAACACATTGGGGGAACTGACCTTGGGCACATAAGAGTTATACACCATATAATTGTTTAGTGCATTCTGTGCCTGTATGTTACAAAAAGATAAAATTTTAAGCTGGTGCTATTAAATTAGAAAGCTCAATACATTTCACAACCAGTCAGGAATCTTTCAAGATGAAAATAACCATTGTAATGGGCCATGGGTCTCTATCGTCCAGCTGCAAAGGGATCAAGGTGGACCTGACTCATTAGTAGAGGTTTTGCTGCATAACGCATACAAACTGGAGCGATAACTGCTATCTAAATGCATCCATTCCGATGCACATCACTACGGGACTGGCACCTCATGCATCATAACTGCGGGGACTAAGACAGGTTTTAGTACCAAAGCTTTAAATGCACGAATTTAAAAACTACCAACAGTGACATTCACGCAAAATTGGGTGAGATAGTGTATAGTTTTACATCGAAATAAGTGCTTTGAACTTACATAAAAGGCTTTGTTTTCATTGTAACTTAATTTTCAAAGCCTCTGACGTACATCATTTTGCCATTGTAATCCCTGCGTAATGAAATTATAATATCATTAAGCCATTACCACTGTGATGTCAAGCATTGGAAAGTGTTTTGAAAGTTAATTATCCTGCAGGGCTATGGGGTAATTTTCAATTATATTCTTGGATAGTGTTGAGTTTGTTTTTCCTCAAAATGCTAAATTGCTCCATTTAAAGACTGGCTACAGAAACTCTAAAAGAACAAATTAACAAATAAAACCATTTTCTGCTACCAGGCTGAGAGCATCCGGACAGGGGTCCAAATTACATTTTTACTTTTCTCCATGTAATAAAGCCGTTCCGAGGAAGTAAAATTACCTTTCAGATAATAATCTATTTACAAACGTTGAGCCTCAGCCACTTGAAAATTGGTTAAGAGCAATAACAGACGCAAAAGCAACTGAGCAGGACCAAGTGCAGCAATACTGCCCGTCCGCCCTCGATTAGAGCAGCTCAGATAAAGCACCCCAGCGCACCTTTGAGAGCCAAATAACACGAATGCTTTATTATCTAATACTCAATGCATTTTAACTGTAGGTAATAGAAAACCTATACATGTGAGCTAAGTCTTCGAGCTTGCAAATAAATGATGTGACACCAGTTTATCAGATTTAAAATCTCCAAATCGAGACACTCTACTTGATTTTCGATTTTCTGACTCTGCCATCTGGAATATTTTTAAAAAGTTAATGCATTTTCTCTCCTATAGATCTTAAGGACTGACTGACTATATTTTTATGTGCATACTAATACATTACTGTTTAAACAATTCAACAGTGAGGGATCACCATATGGAACAGTCAGCCTGGAGATCAATAACGATGACACGTGAGATAAGATTCTGCTGAGTACAGTAGGAGGAGCCACAGACCCTGCTCGCACCACTCCTCCTAGTAGGGCAAAATTGCATTAAAAGGAAAGTCTACCTGGACTACTGAATTTTAGTTTTGGGCAGACATGTGCCTTCAAATAGGAAAGATGAATGACCAACAGTAGATTAGAAATGTTGAAAAGACACTTTCTTCTATTAGAAAGGTGAATTGTTTTTGGAAGGCAAATAACATGCCATACTTAGAGTTTAAGGGTCATTTGTAGGAACTGGCGTCTATCTTTCATTTGGAAGATGTCATTTTAGGATCATAGTGAAGGATTTGGATAATTATTTAGGGGTTACAGCAATTTCATTATTTCGAGGTAGTCACTACTTACACATACACAGTGATCCAAATGTGTGCTTATAGTGTGTGGTTTATAACTCTGAATGCATCTTGTTACACACGAAGGAAGGGGGGATGAGCCACCTTATTGTGCTCTGAGTCCTACAGGGCTCTTAGGGTCCTAAGAGCCTGATTTCAGACAAGATGTCACCACTGATCTATGGGGAAATGCACCCCAATTCCCGCAAGGGAAGCTGGGCCCATATCCTGGGCCAAGGTCCCTGCTGGGTTGCATGTGGGGGTAAACAGATGAGGATGGTTCTAGAAGAGAGAAGAGTGAGCCTCACAGCCCAGCAGTATGTTTACATGTCTACCAGAGTTCATTCCTAGAGCTCCTGAACAGAAGGCACCTCTTTATAGTCACAAGAGCATTGATTTTCATCAGAGAAGACTGCCCCTGCACTTTGATAGCTAGTAAGAGAAAATTTCTCTGCCCCAAGCTTAAATAGAGAACAGAAGGCAACTAGCGGGTGCAGGGGAAGGGGCAGGGGCTCTGCACTCAAGAATGTCATGAGACTATGAATTACTGTATGAATGAGGCATTGAGGTGGGGGTGCTATGGGTCTAAGTAGAGGGCTACGGAGAGCACTACTTAATCCAGAAAACTTCAAGAAAAGAGGAATTTCTAAATTTAAGATGTTGGACTCAACATATCATGTGTGCATTATTGACCAGATGGCAGTTCTGTGGTGATATGGCAACATGGAAGCGAAGGGTGCAGACTCTGGTCCCACAGGCCTGTGGCAACACCCCACTGCACCCCTAGTGGGTCTGGGACCTGGGACAGCTCCTTCACCTCTCTGTGATGTGGAGGCATAACATCACTCCATGCCGGGCAATGCCGGGAGAAGTCATCATGGGGTAAAGGACAGAAAAGCTCCACATGCATGCTGGGCACATGGTGGGGCTTCATTATTGCTAGCTTCTAAGTTATGATTTTTACATTACCAATACTGCTCTTTTGGGGAAGGTGCTTTGCAACGTACATAAATCTTCATGGTACAAAGAAGATCCAAAGAGTAGTTCAGATCATCCTCATGTTTCCCCTGGGCTGAAGACTCATTCACTAATCAAACATTTACAGAGAGCTTACTGCGTCTTGAACACCACACATGGGTGTCCTGGGGGCACCACCGATGCTCAAGGATGCAAAACTTTTATTTGTAATTTTTTTAGTTTTAATTTTATTAGTATATATTTATAATTCATGCAGTTTACAATCATCTTGAGGAGTGGTTACATGTACAGACCACACCTTGTTTCTTATTATTTTTCTTTCCCCTCCCTCCTCTAATTCCTCTATCCATTTTTCATTCTTGTTGATATTATCCATCTTTGCTCATGTTATGACACATAGTGTTTACATTAATTGAGGCGGTTAGGTTCCTAAACATGGCATATCTTAATTCTACTTAGTTTCCCTTCTCTTGCTCCTCACCTCTCGTGCTTTTTCCCTTGGACCACTTTCCTATTGCAAGAGATACATCTCTTTGTCCCTGTCTAGCCATCCTTTATTATTCTCTTTGTTTGTACTTGGCCTCACTCAAATGAGAGATACCATATGGTATTTAAGCTTGTGTGTCTGGTTTTTTCACTTAATGTTATATTTTCCAGGTGCCTCCATTTTCCTACAAATGTCTCAAATCTATCAGTCTTTATAGCAGGGTAGTATTCCATTATATATAGATACCACATTTTCTTTATCCAATCATCTGTTGATGGGTATACAGGCTGTTTCCAGGATTTAGCTATTAGGAGTTGTGCTGCTATAAACACTGGTATGCATGTATCACTGTAGTATGATGACTTAAACTCTTTGGGGAAAATCACTGGGTCATATGGAATTTCTAATTTCAGTTTCTTGAGAAATCTCCATACAGATTTCCATAATGGTTGTACTGGTTTACATTTCCACCAACAATGGAGGAGGGTTCCTTTTTCACTACAGCCACACCAGCATTTGTTACTGTTTGATGTCTTAATGATTGCCATTCTTTCTGGAGTAAGATGGAATCTTAGGGTTGTTTTAATTTGTATTTCTCTAATAGCCAAAGGTGTTGAACATTTTTTCATATAATTGTTGCCCATTTGTATTTCTTCCTTTGTGAAGTGTTTGTTCATTTTGTAGATTGTCTTTTCGCTCTACTGATTAATTCTTTTGCTGTACAGAAGCTTTTTAGTCTGATATAATCTAATTTGTTGTTTTGTGCTGTTATTTCTTGTGCAATTGAGGTTCTGTTTAGAAAATCCTTTCCTATGCCTATGCCTTCAAGTGTTTTACCTACTTTATCTTCCAGTGGGTTTAATGTTTCTATCTTT
>PVJO010025575.1:0-22526 GCA_004026905.1 Hystrix cristata
TTCAATAGCAAGGCTTCAACAATTCCATTGAAGTTCAGCCTGATCATTGGCTGTGGGGTTGAAATCCAATTTGTTCAGCTGGAGACACACTGTGTGTCTCCCACCAGCTTGGACTCAGTTCCCTGCCAGTTTGAACTTGGCTCCTTTCCCTTCTTCCAATTTGAGTTTGGACTCTGCTCTGCTTTGTCCTGCTTGCTCCGCCTTGCCCCGCCTTGCCTCAGCACCAAAAGTGGCTAGCAGCTTTTCTGAGTTCTGAGCTCAGCCCCTTTTCAAGATGGCAACCAGCAGGTTGCCACCCTCTCCTGGGGGCCATCTAAGATCAGATGGCTCAGGTAACTCACCAGCCACTGCAGTCTTCAGTGTCCACTGCTCTGCTCCATTTGTGTGTCTCTCCGTGGAGGTCTCTGGGGTCTCCAGTAGTCACCGTGTGACCGCAGGCTCAAACTGCGTCGCTTGCACTGAGAGCTGGGGCTGCAAGTTGGGGCCATGAGCCGGGCCACGTGCAGAGGCTGTGAGCGGGCATAGCCACTGTGACCTGGGCTGCAAGCTGCCCTGAGCCGCCCGTGACCCGAGGCTGTGTCCTGGGGGCCGCAAACTGTGGCTGCGAGGCGGGGATGCGAGCCAGAGCTCTCAGAGAAAGCGCTGTCCGTCCGTCACCTTCTTCTTCTGGGCTGGTCTCCCTTTTGCTTTCCCGGTGGCTTCAACTCTTGCTTCAGATCCCTGCTGGGTCCTGAGAGCACACTTCCCTCCTTCTCTTCCCGAAATTGCTACATTCCAGTGTCTGGACAACAGAGCTCGGAGAGGCTCTTCCTTTGCTTCTCTCCGCTCTGCCGTCTTCCTGGAAGTCCGTTCCTGGAAGCATTTTTGTAGAATTAAAAATTTTTTTCTGACATTTTTGGTATAACTCATGAGTGAATTCATTTGGGTCTGGAGCATCCTCTGTAGAAAAGTTTTGACTACAAATTCTACTTCTTTAGTAGGTTATTCAGGTTTAAAAAAAAATCTTGAATTAAGGAAGAGTTCGTCCATTTTATCTAAGTTGTCAAACTTACTGACACAAAGATGTTTGTAATGCGTCTTTATTTTCCTTTTTAATGTATTGGTTCTACTCCACAGCAATGATGTTGCTTCTCTCATTCCTAATATTGGTAATTAGTGTCTCCTTCCTCTTCTGAGTACAAATTGATCACTTAATCTGAAAGAACCAGAATCAGTTTTTATTGTTTGACTGATTTCTGCTCTAACCTTTATTATTCCCTTCCATTTGCTTATTTTGGGTTTTTCTATTTATTTTTCAGTTCATCTGTTTTTCTTTCTATAATTGTTAAAGGTGGAAGCTGATGTCATTGGTTTCAAGCTTGTCTAGTCCTACAATTAAGACATTTTAGTGCTATAATTTCCTGCTGTGAAGACAGCTTTTGGTTTCACCTCATCCATTTCCATATGTTATTTTCATTTTTATTTTGTTCCAAATATTTCCCAGTTTTCCTTTTTGTTACTTCTTTGACTTAGACCTGTGTTATTTATTTTAAATCTTTGGTGAATTTCCAGTTTTCTTTTTTGTTATTGATTTCTAGTTTATTTTCATTTTGGTCCAAAGAATACTTTGTATGACATAAATCCTTCTAAATATACTAAGACTTATTATAAATCTTGGCATATGTAGTATACAGTATAATATGGTTTATCTTGGTAAATATTTCATGTGTATTTCCCCCCCACCCCCCAAAGAAGAACATTCTTCTGGGTTTGGTGGAGTAGTCTATAAATGTCACTGCAGTTAAGTTTGTTGCTAGTACTATTCAAGTCTTCTATATCCTTACAGATATTCTGTTTGTTTATTCTATCAATTGAGAAAAGATATTGAAATTTCCAACTGCGATTGAGGATTTTGCCATTATAATCAGGTTCTTGCAGTTGCATCAGGTTATGCCTTATATATTTTGAAGCTCTGTTGTTAGGTGTAGGACTGTGCCATCCTCTTGATGAACAGAATCCTTTGTACTTATAAAAATAATTGTATGAACCTAGTCAAGTCGTGTAAATTTTCCTTGCCAGGGAAGCAAAAGAGTCTTTCAGTTGTTCTATTCGAGGGTTACTCTTTAGGCCATGAGTGGCTTATCTTGCTGTAGCTACATGTCTCATAATTTCATCCTGGTTTCCTATTTCCTTAAAGAGATAATCCTATCATATTACGTTGTTTTCATTTAAAACTTCCTATACCCCCAAGTACTTAGTGTATTGCCTGGCAATGCAAAAAATCCTAAAGAAATGATTATGAAATGAATAAACAAATGAGCATGGCACGACTGATTGTAGAGTAGGATACACTACCTTTCTTGCCTTCCCCCAACAAACCACAGCGGCAGAGTCCAGGCCCCGTGGGACCTGGATGCTAGTGACATCCCATTAACATCAGCGATCCAGGATCTGGCCCCACTAGTTCAAGCAGGACCTCTAGCTTTCTTGTGATTCCTTGTCCTATTCCCTTAAGAGTATTTCTGATTTTGTAGAAATTCACGAGGGAATTCCTACCAAGCACATTGAACTGTTGGGGAAAAAGTTACCTAACTATTGTAACACAAATTGAAGGTGGTAATTTCTTTGTACCTGACAGACACCTAAGCCTTAAAGTTTGGTTGTACTAGTTTTGGACTGTAAATGTCACCTGTTGGTTAAAAAAAAAAAAGCCACAACATTAATAAAAGGACACTTTTCTCCCTTAGACACCTCTAGCATGAACAGCTCCTGCTGACCAAATGATGAGATGATTAAAGGCCTTTTCCTGGCACACACAGCCATTACAAGGAGACTCAAGCACTTTTCTCCCAGGGGGTCCTTGGCAGCCCACTGAGCTATGGAGCCAAAGACACGTACTAGAACAGAAAGTTCTGCCCAGTCCCACGCATACGTGTCCTTCAGGCACCGTCACATCCGCTTTCATTGCTTGATTCTGTAGAATGTTAAGTTCTAGAGGATGCCCTGTAGGACCTTGGGGGTTTAGTTTGACTTAACTACTGTTTATAGAGCATGTGCTATATCCCCACCTGGGACATCTTAGAGACTGTCCTTGGCTTCCTGTTTGGTGGAAGTCTCAGTCCTTAACTCCTTTGTCTAAGAACATTCAGTGATAAAACTTGAGGGCTTGGAGGAGCAGCTTTGGAGAGAGACTGGTAGCTTGACAGCTTAAGAGCCTGTGATCATTTCAGGAGTGCCCTTCTGTCCCTCCCCTACTCCCAGCCCAAATCTTACAGATGCAGTGGTTAGAATTATGTTCAGATGCAACCAGTGAAATATATAGCATGATATATGTGCTTTAATTTATATATTAATTACTTCTGAAAATTCATACTTAAAGTGAATTTTTTTTTTTTTTTTGGTGATGGGGATCGAACTCAGGATCTCGTGCTTGTGAGGCAAGCACTCTAACTACTGAGCTAAATCCCCAGCCCCTAAAAGTGAATTTTTAACATGTTAGTTATCATATCCACATAGCATTCTCTCCATTTTCCTCAGATTAGGAAAATAAAAAGTGTTAAGGAAATTACCAAATACATTAGAAACTAACTAATTTTGGTCTACTGATTCTAATTCCAGTATTCTTCTCACTGAACCTCTTTCTAGGATAAAAACATTTATTTTGACTCTTATTTTTATCTATCAGTAGTAAGCAGAATAGGTAGCAGAAAAAATAGCAATTTTGACATTAAAAAATCCTTTTTTTTGAATCTTGGATTGATTACTTACAAGTTTTGTGACCTTGGGCAAATTAGTTAACCTTTCTGACTGACCCTTGCTTTCTTTATTGAGTGAAAATAAAAGTATCTGGCATTTAGGACTATTGCTTTGAAGATTCTAAGCGATGATGTCTGCAAGTGCCTGGCACACTAAATACATTGGGAATATCTGTTTTTAGTTAAGTACTTCTTATTATTTTCACAACGTATCCTCATTCTAGTTGAAGCTGCTTCTGTATAAAAAATTTCCCTGATTTCATACTTCTTGAAGCCCCCTTTTCTATAAATTACTTCAACATTTACAACTTGTACTGTTTAATTTAACAATGAATTATATGTTGTTCTTTATTTTTATTCTCAGTCCTTGACTAGATTGGAAGCTTTAGGAGCAAGGGACATTATTCTAGCTCTTAGATCTCAGGGTATTTTATGGTGTTAGGCACGCTCTGTGTATGGAATACATTATTGGTGGAGTTACATCGTGTTATGGTCTGAGTGTATTCCCCAAAGTCCGTGTGTTGGAAACCTAGTCCACTAATTCATGTTTTAATGGAGATGAGGCCTTTGGAAGGTAATTAGAAGAAGTCAGGATAGTGGGGTCTGGGGAGAGGGAGTAATATACTGCTATTCCTCTTTTACCAAGGAACAGCTGGAAGCTTCAAGAAGTTAAGTCATTATGGGGGCAGATGTAATTCTGCCTGATTGGAATTCTTAGCTCACAGCCTCTAAGCTCCACCCTCTTGAACCTTGTGAACATGTCCACTTAGTTTGTTTTCCTCCATTTGCTTTGGAGTAAAACTACTTGTGTGTGTGAGCAATCCAGTGGCTGTAGTGTTAGTGTCCAGGTCAGGAGAGAAGAGAAAGTGGCGGAAAGGCCACAATCCCAGAAAGCCAATCATGTGAACACACACACAAACACACACACACACACACACACACACACACACACACACACAATCATTTTCTTTCATTACCTGTGTCATGGCAGCAAAAATTTACCAAAGGCAGTGACAGGAGCAGAGAGTGGCCAACAGCAGAGGGAAGTGGTGCATTTTGGGCTGGGCACTGCCCTGCAGGAGCCTGTTTCTTGTCAGTGATACGGGTCAAGATCACAAGCTGCTCTCTGCAGCACATTCACATCTTCCTGATCAGTGCTTATTCCAGAGCTCCACAGGACACTGAATGCATCCTGACCATCTCCTGGGAGGTGGCCCTAATATTTCACATTTCATACTGCTTATTAACAGAACACAAGAGCACAGTTGAATGGATGGGCCTTGTTGAGAAAAATATTTATTTTAAATGGTTAGAAGAATTAGTTAATCTCAACATGAAAAAGTAATTTCTCCATTTATTCTTTGAATATTTTCTTGAGCCATCTTTTTATGGCACCTGTGCCAGCTATAGAGATGAATAAGTAACAGACTCTAGTTCTTTTTTTCTTTACTTTTATTTTAAACCAAGAACATATATTGGTACATTTTACATATAATGGTCACATTTATCACATTTATTTGTACCTGTACAACAGACTCTAGTTCTGAGGAGCGAATATAAAAATATACCTGGGATATATTATTTCTAGAACAGAAATTCCAGTAATTAAAGTCTCTTTCAAGCAGAAGAGATTTCAAAGTAAAGTGAGTTTTCCTTTGAAGTTTTTTTTTTTTTTTTTTTTTTTAAAAGACCTGGTCTTGAAGTAGTTCAGGCTGGCCTTAAACTCACTATGTAGCCCAGTCTGGTTTCAGATTCACACTGATCCTCCTTCCTGCCTCAGCCTTCTGAGTGCTGGGATTACAGGTGCTGTGGATGCCCAGCTGGTAGACTGTATTCTTACACTGGATAGGAAAACAGACTACAGGACTGGGAAGTACTCTCTTCTCGGGCTGCTAAGGTTGATTAGTTTATACAGCAGTTACAACGTAGTGGTGGTTCTGAGGTTAAAGCAGAAGTAAGGTAGGACATGTTCTTTGTTGCCTCACTCATTCATTCTCTTTCCTAAAATAAATCAAATTTTGTTTCAGTTTTTCCCAGTTTTAAATACATAGCTTGTAACTACAGGCAATCTTGTGGCACAGTTCTGGCCAATTAGATGTGAGATCAAGTCAGCAGGGAGGGCTTCTGGGAAAGCTTGTTAAATAGTGCTGGGTCATTCAGTAAGTGCCTTTTTACCTTTTATCTTTTGTCTTTGGTACTTTCTCCCATTTTTATTTTCTGCTAGGTAGTCATTTTGTAAAAAGAACCATTTGCTAAAGATGGCAGGACAGAAAAAGAGAAGGAACCTATGTCCCTGGTCCCGTCATAGAGCTTTACCAGCCTGGATACCATGGGGAATTTTTTTAGAAGAAAAATTGAACCCACTATTTATTTAAATCACTGTAATTGGATTTTCATCACTTGTAGTCAAATATATCTCCCCACTCGCCCATCTCCCACCCACTATTGAGGAGTCAAACCCCAGGGTACAGTACTACATCCTCAGCTGTCTGTCTGTGTGTCTATCTATTTTTTTGTAGTTCTGGTGATTGAGCCTAGGGCATTTGCACTGAGATACATCCCCAACCCTTTTTTATTTTTTGCTTTGAGACAGGGTCTTGCTGAATTGCCCAGAAAGACCTCAAACTTGTAATCCTTCTACTTCAGCATTGCCAGGGTGCTGAGATTATAGGCATATATTACTGTGCCCACTTATTTTTATTTATTTGTTTGTTTGTTTATTGATTTTTGAGGCAGGCTTTGACTAATTTCCCAGGTTGGTTTCAAATTTGTGATTTTCCAGCCTCAGCCTCCTGAGAATCTAGGTGTGCACCACCATGCCTAGCTGCAGTCAAATATACTCTTAACTGACATGCGCAGTCTATTGGAAACCAAAAAAGACCTGGATTCAGATTCCCTTTTCATCACTTATTGTCTATGACACATTAGACAAGTTATACAGATTTCACTGACTTTCAATCTCCTTATTGATATCAATAATACTTCCTTTGTTTTTTTGGTAGGGGGGCTCAGCCCACACTTGAGCTACCTCGGTGTAGGTTCATGACTGTAGCTTTCCTAGGCTGATGTTGCATTGTAGGGGCTATAGTTTTGGGGTTTCAGAGGCAGCTCCTCTCTCACTACTCCACTAAGCAGTGTGTCTGGGCCTGCAGACTACCACATCCTCTGAAATCTCAGTGGAGGCTGCTAGGTCTCCATGGCCCTTGTGTGCTACGGAGTTAGCACGATGTGGACACTTCTAAGGCTTACCATGTGAACCGTATAGAGCAGTGGTCCACTGGCACCACAGCTGGGACATCTAAATAGCCTTCTGTCAAGGTTTGGAGGGGCAGGTGCGTAAAGCAGCTCTGGGGAATGAATGCTGATACCAGAAAATGCCTCTTTGAGACTCTGTCCTCAAGGTAGTGCTCTGGGGCTGTGATGGTAACTACTGAGATCCCTGAAACTTCTACAGAGTCTTCCACATTGTTCTGATGACTGGCACCTGTCTCCCTTCTAGCCGCTGTAATCTCTAGCACAGGGTCCCTTGGCCACGCCCTGCTTTGTTCTCCCAACATGCCTTTCACTCTCCACTTGGTCAGAGTACACTTTTTTCACATCTTTTTGCACTATTTCCCTTTTAAGTTTAAGTTCTGTCTTTTGTTTCTTCCTTTCACATCTTACTATATATAGTTTAAAGTAGCCATGTAGTTTGTCTTAGTTACTTTTCTCTCGTTGCTGGGACAGAATACCAGACACCCAAAGTTAGGGGAAGAAAGGTTTATTTGGCTCACAGTTTGTAGAGGTTTCAGTCCACAATCAGCTGGGTCTGAGGCAGGGTGGCATGGCAGACAGGCAGAACACAGCCAGGTAAGCAAGGAATGCAAGCAAGCAGCTGCAAGCAAGCAGCTAACTAGCTTCTTCCTGTATCTTATATCGGCTACCTGATTTTAGGCTGGGCAGTACTCCCACCCTTAATCCTAATACCCTTAATCTTAGTGTCACATCCTTGATCCCAGCAGAACCATGCCAAACCGATCAGTGGATTAATTTAGTAATCACACACTCTAGATCCAGCTACCTCTTACAACGTGAGGCTTTGGGGGGGGACATCTAGACACAAACCATAACATAGCTCTTTCAAAAATTTGAAACCTGAATGAGACTCTTAAGACCATGATGCTCATTTTATTGAGAGGCAGCTTGCAGAACTAGGATGAGTGTTGATGCTTACTTGGGATGGGCCACTGATGTGTAGAAAAAGAATATTAGAAATTCTATTCGGAGCTGTACATGGTGGCACATGCCTATAATCCTAGCACTCTGGGAGACTGAAGCAGTAGGATCGTGAGTTCAAGTCTATCCTGGGCAACTTAGCAAGATACTGTCTCAAAATAAGATAAAAAGGACTGGAGATATACTCAATGCAAAGGCGCTAGTTTCAATTCCCAGTGCTGCCAAAGAAAAAAAGGAAAAATTCTATTGATTTATTTTCATCTTTAAATTTTTAAATTTAAATTTTGAGCACATTTCACATTTAGATACAAAAACAATATAATTTATAGATAAAAATTAAATATATGGGGTATATAATAAGGTTTGAAGATCAGATATCATCTGCATCATTATCCCTTCAAATGCAACAGGAAAAGAACATTTCTGGGATCCACTGAACCAGCAACTCTTTTAAGAAAGTTTAAGGAAATTTTAACTTGTGAGATGATTCTTACATTCACCTGAGTTTTAGAATTGATGTTTATAGGAATTTTTCTTCACATTTACAAGACTTATGGTGTTAATTTCTCCTGGAATTCTGGGCCCTTAATATTGAGTTCTTTTCTTAACTGCAAACAGTAGCATAAGACTGGTCAACTCATGATTACCAATAAAGGTTATTAAGCCTGAGGTTCACGGACTTCTGCCTTGCTGAAGGCAAAATTATGAAGTAGGTAAAATTTGCCTTTGTGACCTTGTTTCCTTCAAGGTCACCAGATCCTCTTCCCGCAGACTCCCTGTGCCTTTATACTAATTTAAGATCTCACTGGACCTTCCTCCTCTGCTGAAATTGGATCATATGCCAATAATCCAAGTGATTCTTTTCAGATCTGTGTTCCTTGTGAACTCATACCTGTGGTAATACTGGGCTATTTAGGGAGACAAACGGGAATAATGAATGAAAAGAGCTTAGGATTTGGAGTCATTCATATAATAAATGCTCAAAAATACATGTTGAAGTCTTACCTTGTGGTAGGCACCATGCTAGGGACTGTGGATCTGAAATTGAAAGGAAAGTAGTTTTTACTTTGAAAGAATATGAGAATAATTAGTATAAAGAAATACAAACAAACCATTAATTACGATGAGGGGACCACTCTAGTATGAGTAGTGTCTTAATCCCTTTTCAATTGCTATAACAGAATACGTGACACTGGGTAATTTATCAAGAAGAGAAATTGATTTCTTACATTTCTAGAGTCTAGGAAATTCAGGGTCATGGGGCCACATCTGGTGTTCTTCTCACTTGTGGGGAATGTGCAGGGTCCTGAGACGGTGGTGCAGGGGATCACATATCACTGCAGAACAAGCATGTCTGAGACAGCTTGCTTTAATAAGAAAGCCACTCCCTTGATAACTCGCTAATCTGTTAAACTGTGAATAGATTAATTCCTTCATGATGGCAGTGCCCTCCTGACTCAGTCACCTCCCAAATGTCTCACCTCCACATACCATTGATGTGTGACTTTGAGAATGAAGTTTCCAAAACATGAATTTTTGTGGACAAACATCTAAACCATAGCAGAGATGAACAAAAAACACAGGTGAAAAAGGTCTGGGTCTGTTTAGGGGGAATGGCTTCCAGAAAATGTGTTACAGAGCTGAAAGATGAGGAGTTTGCTGAGACAGAAGTGTTCTGTGCAGAACAGCTGGCTTGGCAAAGACCAGAGCAGGAAAGAGCTGAAGGATTCTAGAAACTTGGAGCGATTGGGTTTGGTTTTTGGTGGGAATATTAGGAAATGTATCTAGTGCCTGACTGCGGAAGGCAGTTAGGTTTGTACTCTTAGCAATTGAAAGGCATGGAAAGATTTTGAGGCAGAGACACCACAGATTTGTGATTTAGAAAGATCCCTTTAGCAGCAGGAAGGGAAATAGATTGGAGGTAATCAGCCTAGAGAGACAAATACTTGGAGAACCAGTGCTGACCAGGTGAGAGATGAGAATGGCAGAAGGAACCAGTGATAGGAAAGGGGATGGATCTGGAAAATAGTAATAAGTTTAAATCAATGAGTCTTGATGGCTGACTGGATGTGAATGGTGAGGAGCACTCAGATTTCTCGCTCTGGTAATTAGGTGAATGGTAGAGCCAGTTCTCTGAAATAGGATTCTAAGGAGGAGGCATCCTTCTGGTTCTGACACTCACCAGCTGTCTGAACTTGACAAGTTACTTGACTTTTCCAACTTGCATCTATAAAATGAAGTTGTGACTATTGGTTGTTATATGCCACAGGAGGCATCTACTCATGAAGACTAACAGTAATAATCAAGGAAAATCATTCTTTTGAGTGTTAAAATGCGTATTTTATTTTCCCCAAGTGATACAGGGTACAGTAAAAACTGCATGCATCTTCAGAAAGGCTTGAATTTTGTGTATATAGTTATATTACCTTGCATTTGTGTAAAAATGTAGTGGAAGGTTATATGCAAGCTGCTTTCATTAGTAGTTACCTGAGGAACCTGGGATGGAGAAGATGCAGAGGATGGAGGTAGGCACAAGAACAAGACATTTCCATGGTTTCCCTTTTATGTGGTTTAATTTTTAAATCATCACTGTACTGCCTATTTAAAAACACTGAATATAAACATTAATTGACATTAATTGACATTAATTGTGAGTCCAGACAACAGTTTTTTACCTCTGTTCCTTTGCATATCTATGTATTTTCTAGAATTTTCCTCTCAACTTTTCCCCTTGGCTAACTCCCACTTCTCTTCAGGCTTGGCTCGCATATACTTCCTCCCTGTTACTGTCCACTTTCCTGAATACTTCCTGTTCATTGGACTCTCCTATCTTGTTTTGTCATGTGGTGTTATAAGAGCTGCACCTATATTTTTCTCCTATTTTTTAAAATTTTTCTCCTCTTGAGCTGTAATTGTTGATTTACTCATCTTTCTATACATTAGACAATGAGCCCTTGGCAGAATCTGTAGCTCATAAGTGTTTAAGATGTGTTTGTTCAATGAATCCTGCTATGTAGGTATAGTGACTTATTGCTATGGACTTTTAGAAACAATTTCTATTTTAAACATTTATCCCTTTGTCTCCTTAAGCACAAATCAGGCCAATGTACTGGTTCTTCCCTTCCCTTCCCTTTCCTTCTTGTTTCCTTCCCTTTTCCTTTCTTCCTTTTTTCCTAAAATACACATTTAATTGTACCATTTCTGCTCTTAGTTGTAGGTTTTTTTTGTTTTTGTTTTTTTTTTGGGTGCTGGGGATTGAACTCAGGGCCTTATGGTTGCTAAGCAAGCACTCTACCACTTGAGCTAAATCCTCAGCCCCGTAGTTGTAGTTTTTGAATAAGAAGCAGAAATTCTGCAGCCTTGATGTTGATATGGAGACAAAACTCTTTTTGTTTTGGTAGTGCTGGGATCGAACCCAGGGACTTGAATACACTAGGTGAATGCTTTACACCAAGCTACATCCCCAGGCCCCAAAATTCATTTTCGCATACTCCCAGGACCAAGGAAAACCAGAGGTCTTAAAGGAAATTCAGAAGGTGCTCCTCTAATTAGATGGGGAACTCTTTGAAAGCAGGGACTTTGTTTCCCACCTTTGTGTCCCTGATACCTTGCAAAGTATCTAGTGTATAGTATGTGCTCAATAGATAAGTGTAAAACTTAATTGCAAACACCGACAGGCGTATTTTCCTTTCTTTTGAGAATTTTTGTCTGGAGTCGAAAAACTCTGAATTTTGAAAATTAAGTGATAAAATACATTAGAAGTAGGGTAATGGTTGAGTATGTTACTGACAGACCTGTACATCTGAATTCAAAATTCAGATTCCTGTTTCATTATTAATTTGGTAGCTATAGTTATTTATTTAACTTATCTGAGCCTGCCCTCATTTATAATGCACACACACACACACACACACACACACACACACACAACCTACCATGGTTATTAAGACGATTAAATGGAATAAACAAAGTAGAGACCTTAGCACATGTTGGACATGTATTCAGTGTTATCTCATTAAACATGTCAGGCTCAGCATTTTGCATAGCTATTACAACAAGGTTATAAAAGCTGAAGGAGCCTCAACCAAGAACAGAAGAAACTAAGAAAGAGACTGGGTGAAAAGCCAGTCGGCTAAGGGTCCCTGCCTCTCAAATTGAATTTCTTGTTAAAGCTCAAATTGAAAGGCAGGAGAAGCAGGGCTTTGGAGTCGTGGATAGCAACCACCGCAGAGTGATTAAAGCAAAGTGCATTGCTGGCTGGTGGCCGTGCGCTTGTTATCTCAGAAGGGCAGCCCCGTGCACATCTACCTGATTCATTTTCTGCAATATGCTTTTTTTTTTTTTTTTTTTTTTGTGGACAGGGTGGAAAGAGGAAGGATAACAAAGGGAACTAGGAGGACTTAAAAGAGGTATTTGAGCAGTGGACCAAATAGTTTAATTTCCCAGTGCTTTTTAACTCTTTGATTGCCAGGAATGTAGATGACGTAACATATTGATTTCATGAGCTTTTATTCTGCTCAGTGTCCTGTTGACAACAAAATCTGTCTGAGTCACAGGGGTCAAGTGACTGCAGCTTCTCTGATGAGTCATTGTCTTTCCTCCACTAATGTCTCAGCTGCTGGGCTGACTCGTTTACCAAGAGAAAGCTACAGCTGCAGGTACAGTCTCCTGTGTGCCAGACTTTCCCAGCAGAGCCAAGCAAGCTTGATTTTAGGAGCTTTTGCACTCATGGGAGGTCCTCATCTGTAACAGGCAGTGGAAACTGCCTGATGAGGATGCTCTTTCCTGTGATATGGTATCAAGAACGGCAAGTGTTTAGACTTGGAGTCCAAAGAATTAAGCAAGAGTTAGGAGGAAGGAACAGGACTAGCATATATCACTTAAGAGCCCAGCAAGACAGGTGGCATATTCATCACAGGCATTTGAAGAGCAGTTAGTGGAAAAACTTCATAAAAATGTGGGCCAGCTTCTGGGAAATCACAGAGTGGTGTAGGTGTCAGGGAAAGCAAGTGCAGGGAGTCATGACCTGGCTGAAGTATGAAGGAGAGAGCTTTCCACTTGCCAAACCTAACTGGGAGCCAGAGAGCAAGGGAGTTGTTGGTGTAGATCGGCCTGCTGGGGAGAGAGCAGGGTGGAGGAGGAGAGTGACTTTAAGGATGTTGTAATTTAGATTCATAATATCTGCTGAAGTGTTTCATGTGTCCAAAAGAGGGGCTTTTGGAAGGTGGTTGGGTCATGGGGCACTGTGCTAATCAGTGAGTTGATTCATTCATGAGTTTTTATAGCTGAATGTGCTGTTAGGAGGTGGGGCACAATTGGAGATTGTGGATAATAGGGGGCATGCCTTTGGAGGGTATAGCCCTCTTTCTGGCTCCTGTCTGCTTCCTAGCTGCCAAGGGCTGAACAGCTTTCTTCCACCATGCCCTTCTATCATGCTGTTTCTACCTTGAAGCCAATAACCATGGACTGAACCCTCTGAAACTGAGAGATAGAATAAACCTCTCCTCCTTTAAGTTGTATGTATTAGGTATTTGGTCCCAGAAACAAGACTATTACAGGGGGCAAACAAAGTATCTATCACAAGCTATTAAAGAAACAATCATTTACTATTTGTGGTTCTCAATTGTGTTCATCAGTAAAATGGGAAAATCCTTCTACCTACCTACTTGGGTGAAAATGGAATGAGATCGCACAGTTAAAGATTTGAAAAACTCTGAAGGGCTTTGAAGTGTTGAATATCAAGTGGTTATATTCAGTGTAGCTACTACTTTCTGAGGAGGCAGGAAGTACAGTGTCATCAGAGGGAATTGTTTCTTCTAATTTGGCCCACCAGCCCTTTTGAAACTCTTATTTTACACACACACACACACACACACACACACACTTATACCATTCCTGGTGCTGGGGCTAAGCGTGGGGAACAAGGATGCATGGAATATGATAAGAGGTACAAGGCATAGCCACTACCTCAAAATCTGGTCATGTAAAGAAAGATATGAACCTCTGTTTGTTTATTCCTATGTCAATATATGAAATGCATATGACATAAAATATCTATTTACGAAAAGTAATGCACCACATATGTAAAGTGAAAAAATACAGTAAGCCCCCAATTTAAAAACATTGGAGTTGCAAACTTTTACATTTATGAATGGACCTCTCATATGAACATTTGTAGATGTGAACAAATTGCTGAAGCAGCTCACCTGTGTGCTGGACATTGTCACAGTTGTGTTGCTGTGTGCTTACTGTACCGTGGGATAGTGTACAGTAGTACAGTAGTCAGATGTACTGTATTTTTGTGTGTGTGTTTGGTTTTTTATGCTTTACATTGTATATTTGCGTCAAAGGTGTATAAAACTCACTTGGTGGGAGTTACAAACAAATTCAACTTATGACCGTTCTCTTGGAACGGAACTTGGGGACTTACTGTATGGATAGGAGTGATCTAAGGATGTTCAGAAGAATGGCTTATTGCATTGGAAACTGGGTTTTGAGGTGCTAACCTGCTGACCTGTTGGGCTGTTATTCTCTACTCAGGTTTAGAAGAAAACTTTTTCAAAAAGAGGGCAAGATATTTGAGTTCTTTGGTTTTATATTTTTGTTTCTTATTCTTTTTCTGTCCAGTGCTGGGCATGGTATTCTGAAGGATCTAGAGAAATGTTTGCTAAATGAATCAGCAAAAAAATATGGTATTCATGCTACCTTCTTAAGTGGGAGAAGAGAATATGTGTAACAGTACTAGCCTGTGGCAGTGGTTTCTATGAGAATTCTTCTGACAGTGTTTGAAATACCACTGATGCAAAAGGGTGCTACAGTGAGTGAGTTGAGCTTATGCTTTTGATAAATGATTTACATAAGATTGGTGTGTGCATAGACTGCAATCTTAGAAATTTTAAGACAGAAAGTGCCTACTCTCTAGAAGATGTTTACTTTGTTAAGACCTCATGGCATTCCAGGCACGTTTCTGCTCTCCTTCATTTCTGGAAAGGAAGACAAGCAGAGAGAGAAGGCAAGTAAAGGTGGTGATCATTTCCTTAAGTAATTGTCAGATTATCGTGAAGTTTAGAAACAACATTAAGTGCCCCAGTACTTGTTGTGTGGATGTTAATAGTCTAGGACTCAGAGTGTGACAATAAAAGTGAAAGTGAAAGTAACATCATCCAAACCTCTTTGGGCAAGTATCAGTGGAAATGACACTGTTGCGGGAATGTTCAGAAACACTGCTAAGGATGCTGAAAGCTCTGGCCCTAAGCCCATGAGGTGCAGCCTAAAGAACAGAGCCCTGGAGCAATGCCAAGGCTTCTTGGTCTTAGAGACAAATCTGTATTTGGTAGGAGCTCTTGGAATTGATTGAAGGCAGTATAGGAAAAGCACACCCTACATCTATTATCAGCTTCCTGCAAAAGAAAAAGAAGAGAATATGACCAATTCGGAAGAATATTTCAGACTAAAAATTTTTTCTAACCAGTTCTCTCCTCAGAGCTGCAGGCGTGCGAAGCTGGAATCAGACTTCTAATGACCAAAGAACAACTGTGCCTTGTCCCAGTAAAGCAAAGGGCTGCCGGGCTCTGGTCAAGGGCTGCAGACCTTGTGCTGTGTATATGACTCAGTGGGCCCTCACTGGGCTCTCAGTGACATTTAGTGCATTGACAGTGTTGTGCAACTATCATTGCTATGTGGTTTCAAGACGTTTTCATCACCACAAATGGGATGTCCACACACAGTAAGCAGTCACTCCCTGTTTTCCCCTCTGCTCAGTCTGGGTTTTGCCAGCATGGATTTATCTACTCTGGATATTTCACAAAAATGAGTCACACAGTATGAGATCTTTTGTGTCTGGAATTTTTTACATGCATGGCACAATGGTTCGAAGATCCCTACATGTGGACACTTCATGAACATGGTGCCAAAAGCCAAGAAAGAAATCCCTGCCTCTCCCAAAGCTGAAGCCAGAGCAAAGGTTTGGAAGCCAAAAGGCAATGCTGAAAGGTGTACATAGCCACAAAAGGAAGATTTGCATGTCTCCTCTTCTGGTGGCCCAAAACACTGCAGCTCAGGAGGCAGCCCAGATACCCCTCAGAAGAGTGTCTGCAGGAAGAAGAAGCTTAAGCTTAATCACTGTGCCATTATCAAGCTCTTCCTGATGGTGGAGTCAGCGTGAAGAAGATAGAAGACAACACCATGTTGGTGTTCATTGTGCACATCAAGGCCCACAAGCACCAGATCATACAGGATGTGAAGAAGATCTGTGACATTGATGTGCCAGGGTCAATACCCTGATCAGGCCTGATGGAGAGAAGAAGGCATGGTTTGCCTGACTTCTGATGATGATGCTTTGTTGTCAACAAAATTATGGGCATCTAAACTGAGTGGGGTAGTTCTAGATATACATTTTTTTTCACTATTAGGAAAAGATTCTTCCATGTGTTGGTATTTCATTCCTTTTTGTGGCTGAATAATATTCCATTGTATGAATGTTACTTTTTTTTAACCCACTTATCACTGATGGATATTTGGGTTATATCTTTTACCTTTTGTAAATAGTGCTGCTACAGATTTTTGTGTACAAGGGTTTTTTTTTTGAGTACCTATTTCTGTTCTTTTGGGTATATACTAGGAGTGGAATTCCTTGGTCATATAGAAATTCTATTTTATCTTACTGAGGAACTGCCAAATTATATTCCACAGTAATGGCATTATTTTGCCTTTCTAGTAGGAATGTATGAGGGTTTCAGCTTCTCTACTTCTTCACTAACACTTATTTTCCTGTTAAAAAATTTTTATTTTAACCACCCTACGATAAAGGTGGTTATTGAGTGGTTTTGAGTTGCATTTCTCGGGAGAATAAACATGTTGGGTATCTTTTCATTCCTTATTACATGTCGTTTCAATGTAAATATTCACAATTGATAGCATTTTATCTTTGAGTGGATTCATAGCAGGATTTAGACAGTATGTTCTCATATGTAGATGTTGTTCTCTTTAAGTCACAGGGAGGAGGCTACTATTTGCAAACAGAGCATAATAAACACTCCTAGGTAATGACATAAAAATGGAAATAGATGAGGATTTTTTAGAGACAGTTTTATTAAAACTGTGCTATTAATGGAATTTTTTTTGCTCTGAAGTTTTATTTTAAAATCTGTCCTAGGAAAACAAATGAGACAAGTAGCAAATCCTCCACATCGTGGGTTGGAGTATCTCTTAAAGTGGTTTGACCAAAATCTTGGGTTTTTGTTCTGACTTTGTTGTTGAGTGACCTCTTACCTTTGAGACACTTCTGAGCTTGGCTTCTGTAGTGAGGCATCCCATCATGTCAGGTGTGAGGATGAAGACAAGCTTCCACCAAGAGGAAGCCTACAAATGGAATGATTACGAGGAGGTGGTGAGGATCTTCTCAAGCGAGCCACACATATGGACAGCCCTGACCTGGGTTGAATTTTTCCTTCATTACGAGCATTACCTTTTTATCAGGGCAAACGGACAGAGTAATGTGTGTCTCATTAGAGAAAGAAAAACTTGAGCACCCCCAAGATAGTTTTCCATCACAGTTACGTTTTAAGCTATAAAAATAGATTTATATTAAAACAGAGAGATGTGGAAAATGGTATGAAAATAGAAACCATATTATGTACTATCTTTTTACAAAAATAAGTAGGTTAGCTCTCTAGAATTGTTTAGAATTAAGAAACTTAGTAATATACATAACAGCAAGGTGCTTAATTAACCTGGTATTGGCGCAGCTGTTGGGGTGAAGTCTGCAATCAGCTCTTTATTAGATTTATCTTTCTAGTCATTCTTTCCTTATTGCTAAAACTCACCCCCCTTTTTGTAAACACTTAGCCATTTCTCTGAAAATTGGGAACATTCTGAAATGTTTCTAGTTGAGAGCTGAGACCAAATCTTTATACAGTAAAATATTTCAATCCCAACCTCAAAAGTGATACTTTTCTTACCCTGCCAATCATTCTCAGCTTTTTCTGAGTTAATTGCCTAGTTACAGTACTAAGGCCCTAGCTGGAGGCCTCTGGTAGGCTGAGAGGTATGGAATGGAAATTTTTAGAGTAATTGCTTTCCTGGAAGTAAAGTTATGTTAAAGTAGTTATCTTGGTAGGGGGAGAAGACAGCAAACAAGGGCTAATGGTTTCCAGGTGGAAGGTCATGAGGTTCTTAAAATCTGCCATTTCCTCTGTATCATCTTCTGTTCATTGTTAGCAACATATAAGATCAAACATTTTCCCAGAGAAATAAATGAGCTCAGTAAATAGTCATTAAATGGATCTGCTTTACATGTTTACATGATCTTCCGTGAGTGAGTTAGGAGGTTGTTCCAGATTATATTCAGCTGGTCATTATATTCAGTGGGCTGGAGATTTCATCATTTCCCTTTCTCCTCTGTAGTTTCCTGCCTTCATGTTTTCACATGTATCTAACCATTACTTTCTGAGTTCATAAGTACAAATCTGCAGTAATGCTGATTTTAGTTTGTTGCAAACTGGTCTTGAGCATTCTGAGATATGGGAAGTGCTCTCTTAATCTGTTTTCTGCTGCTAGAGCAGAATACAACAGCCCGCATAGCTTATAAAGAATAGAAATTTGTTTCTTATAGTTTTGGAGACTGGTAAGTCCGGTAACAAGGTGCTGGTGTCTGCCAGGTGTCTTCTTACTGGATGATTCCATAGCGGATGGTGAGATGGTGAGAGAGGGCTGAACTCGCTTTTATAACAAATGTACTCTCATGATAATGAACCCACTACAAAGAATAGGGACCTTAATCCATTCGTGAGGGCTCTGCCCTTCTGACCTAATCAAGCCTTAAAAATTTCACCTCCATCACTGTTGCGTTAGAGGGTAAGTTTCCAACTCATGAACTTTGGGGGACCCATTCAGACCATTCCAGCTGCTGTCAAAAGACTGGGATATACTAAGAATATGTAGTGAGAGCTCAGTCTGCCTTCTTGTTTGGGTATCTTCTGTTCAGCAGAAATGTTATCTTCTTTCTGGTTGCATTGTTGGATAAATACAGAGTGTCCTGCTTTATTTTGTACTTTCCCTAACTCTGGCAACCCTACTTCCTGGACTCCTAGGTGGACACACTGCCTAGTGCTCCTTGCAGGAAAGTGTGGCCCTATGTCTCAGTGGAATCTCTGTGAAGGTGGTAGGCTGCTTCTAGGACTGTCCCAGGAGAAACCCCCACGTGTGCGTGTTCTTTCCCCTATTTGGTGAGTTAGAATAGGGGAAACTTTTGGGGTGACTTTGGAAGGTACATGTTGAGGGCAGCAGTGCATCTGTTAGCTTTGACTGCGTGCAGGAAGAGTACCCCACTAATCTGTTCACTTTCTCTGTCCTGTTATGTGAGCAAACATTTGTTTTTAATATTGTTATTGAAGTGTTGTGCATTTTGTTATCTATACAGTTATTATGTAAGTATCCTGCTTAACCAATAAAAATATGTAGTTGGTTAAACCATTTTATTGGTAAATAAATTACTAAATACAGAGGAAGCCACATGGGAAGCTAATGTAATAAATGGGAATTATTTATAACTTCCAAAAGTAATGCTTTAAAAGTGTCCCAATAGGCTTGTACTGTATAGTAAATGACTAAAACCCACTTTCTTGAAACAACAATCATTTTATTATCTCTTCCAGGTTTTGTGGGTTAGGAATTTGGGGAGGCCTCCACTGATCAGAATAATATTTGTAATATGGTTCAATTCAAAAGTGGTTTAATGTGGAAGCCCATCTTTATGATTTGCGTCATGGAGAGAAGTCAGGAAAGTAAGTGACGTGCTTCTAACCATCAAAAAGCTTGCTAGATACTATTGTTACTACTACTGCGACTACTACTTGTATGTGGGGATAGGTACACAATAATATAAAATACCTAGTTACAGTGCTAAAATAATGCATTAGACAGATATTTAAGCACCAGTTGGGCACTGGTTACATAGGTATGAACCAAACAAAAGAAGTTTTTTTTTCCCCCACATGGAGCTTATTTTCAGTGTGTATAAAGAAGTGGTCAAAAAAGTTAGTTGTATAGTTGTACAGGATATTAGGAGATAAGTGGTATGAAGAAAAATAAAACGGAGAAGAACAGAAAGTATGTTGCAGCAGTGCAATTTTAAGTAGAGTGATTAAGTAAGATAATCCTGAGAAAGTAATTTTTGAAAAAAAAAAGAACCAAAAAGGAGATGAGAGGATGAAACTGATGGCCATATGAAGGAAGAAGTTTTCAATGAAAGGGAAGAGCAAGTAAAAACCCCTCATGAAGAATGTATGGATTATTTTCAAAGAACAAGATGGAAATCAGTGTGGCTATAGCAATGTGAGCGAATAGCAAAACTAGAGACAGAGGTCAGAATGGGAACAGGATGGGGTGGGAGGACCAGTAGTGAAGGGCTTTCTAGGTCTTTGTAAGGACTTTGACTTTCAGGCTGAGTAAGATAGACAACGATTGGGGACTGTGAGTAGAGAGATCAGTTTGGATGTAGCATTGGGAATAGTTAGTAGGAGGATGAATGGGAAATAGGGAAGCCAGATAGGAAGTCATTGTGATAATCTAGGTACTAGATGTTTGCCTAGACCAGGGTGTGATAGCAGAAAAATGAGAAGTAGTCAGATTTTGAAGGTAGAGTGAGTAGGATTTCTTGATGGACTGAATACCTGATGTGAGAGAAAGAGAAATCAAGAAAGACTGTGTATTTTGGCTTGAGCAACTGGAAGAATGATTTATATTAATTGGGACTGGTAAGAAAAATGAAGCCTCAAATGGTGAATGGGAAAATAGCATGTTTGTATGATATGGGAGTCATCCAGTATGGAGGAAAAATTAATATGTAGTCAAGTCTTGGATGAAATATAGAGGGTATGATTTAGTGCACGTATGGAGACATTAGTCTTGGACGAGAGTTTGAGTGGTCCATCTAGAGAAACACTAGGGAAAGAAGAGCATAATATCCAGAAGCTGGCAGGTTAGTATTTGAGATGAAGGAGTAACGGAGTTTGTCTTCTGACTGTTTTTATTTTCTTTTTATTTGAGATTAAAGATGAAGGAAGAGATACTGGAAGACCAAGAAAAGAGGAAAAAATAAGAAATTGTCATCTAGGAGAGCAAGAGGGAATGAACTATGGGAATGTAGTAGTATGAGGCCCGCTTGAGTTTCAGAGTTATTCATTTAAAATGGCTCTTGTCAGCATGGTGGTGCATTTGGGCTGAGGCTTTCTATGCAAGTGCGATAAATTGAGAAAGAAATAAGAGGTTGAAGATGCATGCAAGACATTATTCATAATGACAGATCATACCAATTTAAACAGGATCAGGGAAGTGAGAACTCGAAGTGGGTAGAGGACAGCAGGCAGAATTGATGGATTGTAGGTCCCAGTGGGGCTGAAAGACTATTACAGATGGACACAATAGGGAGTTAACTGGAAAGAGAGTAGATGGAGAGCTTGGTGTGAGATGCCTGAGTTTGAGATAATGGGTGGCCGTAGATTTTTTTGTAATGGTAAGGACTAGAAATTGACCCTGGAAGATTGGTTAGAGTAGGGGAGATGATGAAATCAGTGCAGGAGAGGAGACCAAAGAACAAGGACCATGTTGTGAAAGTATCATCAGAATGGAATTAAAATCATCAAGAATTAAAATAAGCATGTTGTTAGAGTGGCAGAAGTGAGTCATAAGGTAAAATCTTTGAGACATGAAGGGAATGACCAAGGGGTTGGTAAAAGTCTACAACAAAGAGAGGCAGGGATGGTGATAGACTGATAATACAAATTCAAAGCTGCAAAGGAGAGAGGGTGGCTCAGAAGCAGCAACGCGGATCATGATGTATACCTACTGTGCTCTTAGGCCTGGTAGTTTAGAAGGCATGAGAGAGATGACAGCTAGCACTTGAGATTACTTCTGTAGAAATAAGATCCTATGGGCAGAACCAGGCATCTGTTAACTGACTGTGGAGACAAATTGAAGATAGAGGACATTTAACTTCTAATGGACTGTGGGGTGCAAAGGACATAATGAATGGAGAAATGGAGAGAGAAGAGACAGACTCTTTTGCCTGAACCTCAGCAGAGCCTTGAGAAAAGAGCCAAGACCTTATATGCAGTGTAAAGATTATTAATGATGACATGAGAAAATTCTCTTGCCTTTGTCTGATGAGCATTTTCCATGAACCAGATATCTCTGTGTGTCCAAGTAGTGTGTCACACCAGTCTGTGTGTGTCCAAGTTGTGTGTCTCAATTCTCTCCTTTCTAAAGTGGGACTGGCACCTAGAACAAACAGGAGAAGCAAATAATAAAGGATGCCTAAGTTCATGCTGCTGGATTAAACTTAGTGATCAGTCAGCTCTAGCTGAAAGAGAATTCCCTTATTTTTCTTCTTCTGTTTGGATGAAGACATCTGCATATTTTTGGAATAGGGGAGGGAAATCTTTGAAGAGCCCATCTCAGTTGGATGAGAGACTTGGCTTGGGGAGCTTTGCCTTCTTACTGCAGTGCCCAGCCCCTTTTGGTTGGGTGGGAAATCATGTCAGTGGATGGAGGGCTGACACCAACACTCCAGCTATATTA
>PVJO010025576.1:0-15806 GCA_004026905.1 Hystrix cristata
AATAATAATAATAATAATAATAATAATAGTAATAATACATCCATCAAAAAAAGATGGAAACCTAAATAGGCATGAGGGTCCATGCCAGTAATTCCAGCTACTAGGAGCCCAGCCTGAGCTACTTAGCAAGACCTGGTCCCAAAATAAAAAATAAAAACGGCTAGGGTTGCAGCTCAGAGGCGGAGCACTTGCCTAGCATGCACAAGGCCCCAACACCACAAAGAAAGAAAAAAGAAGCCAGGCGTGATGGCACATGGCTATAATCCCAGCATTCTGGGAGGCTGAGGCAGGAAGGTTGTAAATTTGAGGAAGGAAGGAGGGAGGGAGGGAGGAAGGGAAGGAAGGAAGGAAAAGGGAAGGGAAGGGAGGGGCTGGGTGGGACAGGGCAGAACAGGGCCAGTTCTGACTCCCTCAACCCCACACCCCACTGCCTTCTTGCCTTCCCCTGGTTGGGCCCACAGAGGAGACAGCGAGATCCCAGGAGCCCTGGATACATACCTTAATGTGACAGGAGAGCCATCTAGCCACCTCCAGTCCCCTTCTTGATCCTTGTCATTCAGCCCCAGCCAGTAAACTCGTGGAGAGCCATGAGCTTTGGTCACAAAATCCTGCAGGTACAAATTCCATCTGGCCATCAATTCTTCAACAGCACTCACGGGACAAGGGCCTGTCCTCATACTGACCCCACACATTTAGAGCTCAGAGATGCTGCCCCGTACCCTTCCACACCTCCACGGGCTGCAGAGCAGGATCAATGCCTTCCCCCAACTTCACCCTTCAACTCTCCCACACACACTGGGAACACCCCGCTACAGGGTGAGTGTGGTTGTCTGACCTTTAAGAGTGGCCTTAAAATCAGGTCCTTGGGTCACTGGAGGCCCCTGCTGCTCTCAAGGAGTGATCTGATTCCCCTGATGATGGGCCACTAAGAAAAAGAGCCAGGCCAGGCCCTCCCCGGTCTCTGTCTTGCCATGTGATTGCTCCCTGCCACCCTCCCTCAGTGACACCATCCTCATCACCATGACACTGCCAGGAGGACCCACACCAGAGCTGGCACCTCACTGTGTGGACTTTCAACCTCCTAAATTAGGAGTTAAATAAACCTCTTTTCTAGCCAGGTGTGGTGGCATGTGCCTGTAATCCCAGCACTTTGGGAGGCTGAGGCAGGAGGACCACAAAGTAGAATCCTACCTGAGCAATTTAGTGAGACTCTGTCTCAAAATTAAAAAGGGGAAGGCAGGCAGGGGTTGGGATGTTGCTTAGTGCAAAGGTGTGGCTTTAATCCCTAGTACTGCAACAAAATTTTTTTTTTTTAATTTAAAAATGCCACTCGTGGTGGTGCACACCTATAATCCCAGCACTCAGGAGGTAGAGGCAGGAGGATCACCACAAGTTTAAAGCCCATCTGGGCTACACAGTGAGTTCAAAGCCAGCTGAACTACATGGTAAGATCCCATCTCAAAATAAATAAATACTTAAAATTTTTAAAAATGAACAAACCTCCTCTCTTTATAAAGTACACAGCCTTGGCTATTTTGTTATAGCAACTAAAAATGGCCCAATACATATCTTATGTCTCAGTTTCTTCATTTGTAAATGGGTGATAATGGCAGCTACCTCTTAGGTAGCTCGGAGCTGGTGTAATAAACTGAAAGTGTGCAGAACAGTGACCAGCACACAGCAGGTACTTTGACATCTTAACATCTAACATTATCACACTGAAGGAACATTTTTAGCTATAGTAACTCACTGGGTGAGGGGGGTTGTTTGTTTGTTTCCCTGGTATTTTAACCCACTCTACAGACCTAATCTGAATCTACACAGCTAAAGATTTCGTTGCTTTGTTTTGTTTTTTTAAAATGAAAGAGGAGGGGCTGGGGATTTAGCTCAGTGATTAGAGTGCTTGCCTTGCAAGCACAAGGGCCTGAGTTCGATCCCCAACACCACAAAACAAAACAAAACAAAAAAAAAAGATCTAAGAAAGTAAACAAGAAAATTATAAAAACAACAAGATAAAATGAAAGAGGAAGAAAAACAGAAGGAAAGGGGGCTTCCTGACCTGGATATAACAGATGCTCAGGGTTTTGGAAGAAGAAAAAGGATTTGTGTCAAAAACAAAAGACTGGAGCTGGGTGTGGTGGCACATGCCTGTTGGCCCAGCATCCCAAGAGGCTGAGGCAGGAGGATCATAAGTTTGAGACCAGCGTGGGAGATTTAGCAATTTAGCAAGATCCTGTCTCAAAATAAAAAATATAAAAAGGGCTAGGGATGGAGCTCAGTGTAAAGGCCCTGGGTTCAATCCCCAGTACTGAAGGAAAAACAAAACAAAACAAAACAAAAAAGATTGGGGAGAAAACATGGCTAAAAGCAACTTAGCAAGACCCTGTCTGAAAAGAAAAAAGGGGCTGGGGTTGGAGCTCAGTGTGAAGCCCTGGGTTCAGTCTCCAGTACTGAAAAAAAAAAAAAAAAAGTAAGAAAGAAAAGAAAAGACTGGGGGAAAAATATGATTAAAAGCAACTTCTGTACTTCTGTCCAGGCAAATAGCTTATGGTGGCGAAAGAAATCATAGCAGTGGTGCGCATGCTGAGGAGGGTTAGCTAGAAAAGGAACATGGGAAGACTTTCCAGGGAGGAAGAAATGTTACAAACCTCGGTTGGGTTGACAGTTACAGCCATCAAAACATGCCCTTAAAACCTATGCATTTTACTCTATGCAAATCACACAGGCACACACTTAGCATCAGAACAAAACTGTGAGGTGGGATGGAGACACCACAGGAAGGAAGCTGTGAACAAACAGACACAGTGGGTTGCAGAAAGAGGAACTCCACATGTTGTCCCCAGTGAGCCCCAAGTTATGGCCAAAAAAAAAAAAAAATACAAATAGATTTGGGCCCTCTAAAAAGCAAAAGCAGTCTAGGCACTATGTCCTACTTAAAGACTCAGAAGATATTAGAAACCCGAAAGAGGAGAGGCCTGCCTGTGTGCATGTTGGATCAAGCTGAACCGAGGCTCGAGGGTTTCTTGGTCTTTTCTTGGGGGGTGCTGAAGATAAAACCCAGGGCCCTGCACATGCTTTTTTGTTTGTTTCTTTGTTTGTTTTTTGTTTTTCAAAACAGGATCTTGCTATGTAGGTCAGGATGGCCTTGAACTCTTGTTTTTTAGGTTTTTTTTTTTTGGTGCTGGGGATCAAACCCAGGGCCTTGTGCTTGCAAGGCAAGCACTCTGGCCACTGAGCTAAATCCCCAGCTGCCTTGAACTCACTGTGTGGCCCAGGCTGGCCTCAAACTCACAGCCATCCTTCTGCCTCAGCCTCCCAAGAGTGGGATTACAGTTGTGTGCCACCACACCCAGCACACATGCTAATAAGAACTCTACCCCTGAACCACGTCCCAGCCCTCTCACAGTCTTTTATAGCCCAAAAGAAGGTAGAAGGAACAAAAAGATCCCTGTGCCCAAGAACAGCAGGGAAGCTGACAGACAGGCATCCAGACAAGAAAGGCCTCGCTGACAGCACCGTGGGTGTCTCTAGTAGCTCAAGGGTTCCAATGCCTTTGAGCCAGAAAACCAGAAGAGCCAGAAACTATGTTCTAGACACTAAGCTGACGGCAGCTGAGGAGGAGGGAACTCAGGCCGCACAGTGCTGCACGCCTGTAATCCCTACACTGAGGCAGGCTGAGGCAGGAGGGAGGTGGGTTTGAGCCCTATCTGAGCAATTTAGTGGGACCTTGCCTCAATTTTTTTTTAAAAAAGACCTTTAAAAGGAGTGAGGATGTACCTTAGTGGTAGAGTGTACCAGGGTCCCATGGACAGTACCAGAGAAAGGAGAAGGAGGACAAGGAGAAAGAAGAGGAAGAGGAGGAGGAGGAAGAAGACAAAGAGGAGAATGAGTGGTGGTGCAGGAATATAATCCCAGCACTCAGCAGGCAGAGGCAGGAGGCTCACCAAGAGTTCAATGCCAGCCTGGGCTACAGAGTGAGTTCAAGACCAACCTGAACTACTTAATGAGACCCTGTCTCAAAAGAAGAAAACATGCACAACTACACAATTTAAAACTAGAGATTATCAGATGAGACTTTGTTTTTAGGTTTTTGTTTGTTTGTTTGTTTGTTTGTTTGAGACAGGGTCTCACTATGTAGTTCAGGCTGGCCTTGAACTCACAATGTAGTCCAGGCTAGAACTCATGGAAATCCTCCTGCCTCAGCCTCCCGAGTGCTTGGACTATAGGCACGTGCCATCACACCCAATTGTATTTTTTTTTTTTTTGCAGATGAGACTTTTTAAAGCCCAAGACCTAACTACATACTGTCTAGAAGAAACCCATGGTAAATATAATGCATAGGTAAATTAAAAGTCAAAGAATGGAGCCAGAGCTGCTGGCACACACCTGTAATCTCAGCTAGCTGGGAGGCTGAGGCAGGAAGATCACAAGCTCAAGGATAGTCAGGGCAATTTAGCAAGACACTGTCTAAAAATAAAAAAGGCTGGTGGTGAAGTGCAGTGGCAGAGCAGTAGAATGGGAGTCTCTGGGCTCAATTCCAGTACCATAGAGAAAAAGTAAAGGATGGGAAAAGACCATGAAGAAACACAATTGATAGGACTACAGTTTTCATAGTTCAGATTCTGAACTGTGTTTGTTTGGGTTGGGTTTGGTTTGGCTTGGTTTGGTTTTTGTGGTACTGGGGATTGGACCCATGGTCCTTGCACTGAGCGCCATACCCAGTTTTTTTTTTGGCAGGGGCGGGTGGAGGGCAGTGCTGGGATTGGAATATTTTTTTTTTTTTTTGAGACAAGGTCTTGCTAAGTCACTAAATTGCCTAGACTGGGCTCAAACTTGTTGTCCTCCTGCCTCAGCCTCCCAGAGTACTGGAATTACAGCTGTGCACCACCACGTACAGCAGATTCTGGACTTTGATGCCAACCATCTGGGCCCACATCTCAGTTCTGACACTAGTCTTGAGTGGGCACAGGCAAGTTGCTTACATGAACTATACCTCAGTGTCCCCATCTGTGAGGTGCAAATGATATGTACTGTGTACAAAGGGCACTATTACCTAACTGGAGTCATACTAAGTCGAGAAGGTTGTTTACGGATATCACAGTTCTCCTTTGAGATCACACAGGTTAGATCTTACTTTCCTACCACCCGAAATGACGGGAGTATTCACGCCACTCGCTTTGTAGGTCCGAGTGAAAGCCTCAAGAGTCGGTGTGTGATTTGATATGGGGTCCTCTATTACTGCCACATAACAGAACCTCTCCTGACTGATCCCCGCGTTTGTAGGATTGAGACAGTCACATGAGCTGGTGCATGTGAAATGTAAATGCTTGGAACACAGTCTGGAAACTCACTGGGATTGCAGGCCTGCGCCACCACTCCCATTTTAGTAAATGAAAAGTAACTGTAACTTCTCTCCGCCCGGGCAGGGAGAGGGGGTGGCTCCTGGAAGCAACGCAGGCTGCTCCCGCACGTTCCCAAGGGCTCAGCCGGGATGACTCACGTGCTCAGCAGGGCTGTCGATGATGACCAAATGAGAGTAGTTCTCCTGGCAGAACTTCCGGGCCTCATCCCATGACTTGGTGCTCGGGGAGAAGTAGTAGCACTTGCTCTCGAAGGGGAGCCAGCCATCGGGGCAGGTGACCCTGGTACACTCTGGAGACAAGACAGGATACTGTCAAGGGGCGCTGGAGTCATGAGATACACAGTATGGCGTGCGCAACTGTGAAGTCACATAGACTGACAAAGCAGCGATATATTAAGAGACATAAAAATGTAACAAAATTGTGATTTAATAAATTTTAGCCAGTCAATAAACGAATTCTTAAAAATATATAAAATTTCAAATCTGATGCTAAAAGTACAAGCACGCTGGAAAATCAAAGGAGTTGGCAAGCACGGCCTGGGGATTTAGCTCAGTCGTTAGAGTGTTTGCCCTGCAAGCACAAGACTCTGATTTTGATCCCCGGCACGAAAAAAAAAAAAAGGAAGAAGTTGGCAAGTAACTAAAGTGTCAGTCAAAAACTTCCCTCCATAAATATATCTCCCAGTTGGATCGAGAGAGATTCCTTGAGACTTTTAATATATCAGTCAAGATATGAGATCATGATATAGATATAGATGTAGATGCAAATACATGAATGTATTTGTTATATATTACAAAGTATTACAAAGACACACTAATAAAAACATTATTTAAAAATAAGATGTAAGCACAAAGCTGAGTTAGATCTCCAGCCCCCTCCAAAAAAAAAGGATGTACTCACTTAGGCATGACCTCACATGTATGTAATCCATGAAAAAAGGTAAGAAAATGCAACGATACATTTTAGCAGATTCATGCAATTTTTACCCAAAACCAGATAAGTGTTTACAAGGAAAGGGGATGAGAGACACACTCCACCGAGCGTGCAGACTTTCAGTACAGGATAAAACCTAGTCAAACACAAGGGGATAATGGAGAACAGCTTCTCTTGTTGGCCAATGCTGCCTGGCAGCTTTGCCATGTCACCATCTCTGGGCAGCTCCCCAAGTCGCACTCACCTAGTAAGCCCCGAAGTTCCACCAGGGACTGGTTCATGTCAGCTCTTACGCTGTCAATGTCCTTCTTCAGGGCAGCCAGCCCCGCCATGTCAGTCACTGGTAGGAGGGACGGGCCAGAGGGTTAGAAACTCAGAACCTCCTCCATCCGCCCCCATCCACCAGCTGCAGACACCAAGAGAGAAGCGAGAAGAAACGGCACCCAGGCTCTCATGGGTGAGACCAAAATCCAGAAGCCACGTTCCCTGGGTCCAGGGTCCCAGAGGAAAAGGGTGGTTCAGGAACTGGGGGGGGGGGTCACAGCAGGCAGGCAGAGGCATCCTTTGTCTCTTGGACTATGCATCAGAATTTGGAATTCTACACTCCTGTGAGTAATCATTCAACTAATGACTGTCTATCCCTGTGCTGTCCAAAAGAGACATGCTACACTTGATCTTAGCCAAAAGGCTGAGAAGCGATCAAAAGAAACATAACATGAATCGATTGTGCAATTTTATTTTGGGGTTGTTTTGTTTTGTTTTGTTTTTGAGACAGGGTCTCACTATGCACTTCAGGCTGGTCCTGAACTCTGTGTACCCCAGACAGGCCTCGAACTCATGGCAATCCTCCTGCCGCAGCCTCTCAGTACTGGAATTACAAGCATGCAGCACCACAAATGGCTATGCAATTTTAAATTTGGTAGTAACTGCTGTTTTATTTTTATTTAGAAACAAGTTTTCATTAAGTTGCCCAAGGCTGGCCTGGGACTTGTGATCCTTCTACCCCAGCTTTCTAAGTAGCTGGGCGTACAGGCATGTGTCACCACACCTGGATATAGCCATATTTTTAAGTCAAGAAAAATAGGTAAAATAAAATTGAAGGCTGAGCATATTGCTCAGTGATAGACCTGCCATGCATAAGAGCCTGTGTTCCATCATCAGCACCACCAAAAATGTTTAAGTGCTATTTTTAATTTGTTCTATATATCCTCAATATTATCATTTCAACATGTACTCCATATTTTAAAAACATTAGTGATATATGTTATATTCTTTCTTGAAGCAAGTTCAGCATCTTTCGCCAAATCAAAACAACACTAAGATTCCATCTTACTTCAATAGCTATCATCAAGGACTCAAAAAACAACAAATGCTGGCAAGAATGTGGGGGGAAAGGAGCGCTTCTACTACTGGTGGTATGAATGTAAACTAGTAGAACCACTATGGAAATCGGTATGGAGATTCCTCAGAAAAACTAAAATATTAATTCCACTTCACCTAGCTATCTCTTTTCAAGGTATCTTTCCAAAAGAGTTAATTCACCATATTATAGCAATACATGTATATCCATGCTAATGGCAACCCAACGAATAAAGAAAATGTGGTATTTATACACAATGGAATACTACTTAGCCATAAAGAAGCATACATTTGAATCATTTGTAAGAAAATGGATGTATTTTAAGACCACATTGCTAAGTGAAATAAATCAAACAGAGAAGATTACATATTGCAAGGTTTCTCTTGCATGAGAAATTGAACATATAAATAAAGAGCAAACTAAAATTGAAATGGTGGGAAACAGAAATGTTTTGGAGATGCAAAGGGGATCCAGGGAAGGAGAGAGAAGGGAGGGCGAGAGAGGAAGGGGAAGTAAATATGATTAAGATACAATATGTGAATGTACCAATTCCCCAAGATGAATGTTATTATGTGTTACAAATATGTACTAAGAATAACAAAGATGTAAAAAATGAAATTAGTGTGTATTGTATAGTTACAGCGCATCCCACTTGAGCTGGTAATGTTGTAAGCACTCAATAGCTACATGCAGCTTGTGGCCACCATATTGGAAAGCAGAGGTTTGGACACACACACACACACACACACGCACACACACACACTTCACAGGGGCGGATATATGACAAGAACAAGGTCTAATGCGTCCATCATTCTACCCACACCACTAGTACCCAGCACAGTGCCTGGCAAAGGGACGGACTGGGCTCTGAGCTGGTTTGAGGACTGCGCTGGTTCTGGGCATGCGCACAGGAAGCAATGACTGACCGTGCTCACCGTTCTCCTGCCACGCCCTCTGCTGGACGGACACCATCCTCAGTGTCTCCACCACCTCCTGGTCTGTGAGAAGAGTCCAGCCTGAGCCGGTGTCCTACCGAGCCCCCTCCCGATCTCTCTCCATGCCCCACCCCGTCCCTACTCACACTTAAACAGGGCCACAATCAGACTGACGCTGCTCAGGAGCAGCGAAGTCACCACCAGCAGACACAGGAACATCAGCAACCTCTCCTCCTGGTGACACCAAGAACCCCCAGACTTCTGACTGGTCCAGGGCACTGGAGTGGCTGGGGCTGGGGATGGAGACAGAGAAGCCCATACTGGTGCTTCAGGGAGCAATGAAGGGAGCCTCAAGCCTTTCTCCAAGAGCAGCAGAGACAGAGGTCTGTGGTCTTGTCTGTGTCACCGGATAGGGACAGTAAGAGAGTACTGAGGAGGCCTGAGCACAATTATGAAGCATTAACTATGTGCTAAGCATCATGTTCCATCTCTCTTATCTTATTGGAGCCTTGCCCCCACAATGATGTAGGGATAAGTACTATGCCCATTTTTCAGGTAAGTAAATCAAGGCTTGGAAAGGTTACACATGACTGGGACCCACCTTTGCTCTTAATATCTATGACACATTAATGGAAAAATATGAATAAACCTGCTGTAAATAGGAAGGAGGGACAGAAGGGTGGGGTGGGGAAGGGGGAGGAAACCAAAATACATCATGTACAGGTAGAAAATAACTGTGATGAATGTGATCATTATGTATACAATGTACCAATACATGTTCTTGGTTAAAAATAAAAAATAATAATAATAATAAAAATATGTATGACTCATTATTTCCTACTCTCCAATATCACCTGCTCCTCATTCAGGGAATCTTGTGGACCTTTACTTCTGGGGCATAGAACATTTGCCCCTTCTTTCTTCTTTCTTCTCATTCTCTTTCTCCTCCTTCACCTTCTCCTTCTCTTTCTCCTTCTTCTTGTTCTTTGCAGTACTGGCTAATGAACCCAGTGCCTTGCACTAAGCTACATCCCCAGCTTTTTCCTGTGGTTTTTAATTTTATTTTGAGACAAGGTCTTTCTGCATCCCTAAATCACCCAGGATGGGCTTGAACTTGTGATCCTCCACCCTCGGCCTCCCAGAGTGCTGGGGTAGCAGGCGTGCACTACCACATCTGGCTCCTATATCTTCTTAAGCAGGAAAGGGGCCTGAAGAGTCCTCAGGAAACACCCTGACTCCCTGGGAGCCCGGCCTCGACTCGGGAAGGGCCAGTTTTTGAAGGAGAAGCTCCTCAGTCCCAGCTTCTCATGCTAGAGCTTTGTTCTGGAGCAAATATACGACCCATCAGGAGGGGGAGCTAGGGAGGCACCGGAAGGGGCCAAGGACTTACCGGTTAGAGATGCTGCTAAAGGCGGAGGCTCCCGATCCATGTCACCTGGGAGGAAGGAGAACAGAGGTTTGTCCAGAAGTTCCCGAAACACTTGGTCTCCCCAAACCAACACCCCTGCTTTGTCCTCTGTTCAGAACTGGGAGTGAGAAGGAAATGTCCAGGCGGCTCCTTAAAGGGTTTCCCACTGCTCACCCAAGGGACGAGACGTACAAGTGACTGGGGTGAGGTCCAGAGCTGGAAGGAGCAGAAATACAACGGTCACTCAGAGCAGGGCTTCCGCTGGCGAGCAGGAGGATCCCAGCCCTCGACTCACCTGTGATCTTCAGGGGCTTGCAGGGAAGAGGAGGGCTCTTCGCTTTAGTTCCTGCAGAAGGAAGAATGGTCCCTCAGGTCTAGAGCAGGGCAAAACCAGCACTGGTCTTCTGTACCCCCAACCCCAGCTCACCTGCCTTGGGGGGCCTCGGCGGAGCCAACGAACCTGGAAAAGAGAAACTCAGAGTCAGGACAAATGTCAGGATGCAACCAAAACTGAAGGAAGTGATGAAAACAAGGCCAGGGTCGCAGTGGAGGTTGGAGAAGGGGTAGAGATGGAGTTGGTTGTGAGGATGGAGCTGGGATGAGGGAGGGGACAGAGTTGCACAGTGATCAGCTGGGCGTGGTGGTGCACGCCTCTGATCCTAGCACTTGGGAGCCTGAGGCAGGAGGATCTGGAGTTGGAGGTCAGACTGGGCTGCATAGCAAGACCTTAGGTCAAAAAAACAGGAAGGAGGAAGAGGAAGAAGGAGAAGGAGGAAAGAGCAAGAGAAGGGAAGGAGACGCAGGAGAAGGTAGAATGACCAACCATCTTGAATTGCCTGGCGTTTTAAAAGGTGGAGGCTCCCCATGTAACCTCCCGAGTAGGTGGCACCGTAGACATGCACCACCACGCCCAGCTAAACTTTCTCAGTTTAGAGTCCTACATCACAGGAAACCCCTCAGTCCTGGGTGAAATGGGCCATTTAGTCACCCTGAATGAAGGTCACAGTTGAGTTTGGAAGTGAGGATGGAGTTCGCATTAGGATTGGGTGGCAGCAGACGGGAGGAAGATGGTGAAGGAGGAAAGCCGAGGATGTGGGAGCGAGACGGTGAGTGAGGGTGTGTTTAGAATGAATAATGGCATCACTGCTAGGTGCAGGAATGAAGAGGAGTAGAGTTAGAGTAGAACCTAGGTTGGAGAAAAGGAAAAAGTTGAGGTCAAGTTGTAGCTGGGTTGGGATATGGCAGCAAAACTGGACTTGAAGCTAAGCGTGGTGGACCATGCCTATAGTCCCAACACTCAGGAGGCTGAGGCAAGAGGATCACCGTGAGTTCACTGCCAACCTGAGCTACACAGTGAGTTCAAGGCCAGGCTTTACAGTCTCAAAAAAGAAAAAGGAAAAGAAACCGGTCTTGGAGATGGAAATGGGCTGCATTTGGAGATGGGGACTGTATGAGGAACAGGGTGACCCTAACTTGGGGAATGAGTTACTTTTGAGGATTTTATCGGGACAGTTTTGGAGTCAAAGATGAAACAAAAGCATAGCCCAACTCACCCCCACCTCCTGTGTAGCTCCACATGTCCCTGGACTTCAGGAATGTTGGATGTAAGCTGGGCGTTGTGGCATATGCCTATCATCCCAGCACTCTGGCAGGCTGAGGCAAGAAGACTGCAAGTTCAAACCCAGCCAGGGCAACTTCACTACTTAGCAAGACCTTGTTGCAAAATTTAAAAGTTTAAAAAGGCTGGGAATGTAGCGCAGTGTGAAGGCCCTGGGTTCAGCCCCTAGTACCACAAAAGAAGGAAGAGAGGGAAGGAGGGAGGGTGGAAAGAAGGAAGGAAGGAAGGAAGAAGGAAGGAAGGAAAGAAAGAAGGAAGGAAGGATATGAGGAAGGAGAGCCCCATCCCAGTGGGATGGCCCGTGTTCAGCTACACCAGGACAAAGGCCCCTGGTGACAGCTCACTCAGGGAAACCTTTATAGTCTTGACAGACTCTTGAGGAACCCTACATCATGCCTGGGCCACCCAAGACTAAATAAAATCTACGCCCTGAGTCAGGCATGGTGGCATGCATCTCCAGTCCCTACTACTCAGGAGACTGAGCCAGGAGGATCACTTGAGATGGGGAGCAGAGGCCCATTTGAGAAAGATAGTGAGACACTGTCTCCAAAAACAACAACAAAAAGACTAAGCCTCAGGTGTAAACACAAGGATGTAGGGGCACGAACCACCGGTCACAATCTCTCAAACACCAGCTTTCAAGCCTCAGCAACTTTGCACCCACCAGACGCCTCCTGGATTTGTCTTCCTGACAAATCCCGGCTGCTCCTTCAAAATCCTCTCCGGTGTCCTCTCCTCTAACCTCCACCAGTCCTCATCATTGTAGGAGAACCCTTGACTCCCCTCAGAATTTTTCCACTCCCTTCATCCCTTCTCTCTCCCCCATCGGACTCCCAGATCCTCACAAGGATGCAGCTCTAGGGCCCCTGACACCATGGCGCCCAGGCGGGGCTGGGCACGCAGGGGACTGTGTATCTCCAATGCCCAGCCAACGCCCTCTGGCACCCCTGCTCCCTCCCCTGACCCCAGTGTCCACATCTGATCCCCGAGAAGCCCTCTAACCTGGCTTAGGAGGAAGGTCCTTATAGGGTGGTGCCGTGTTCTCGTAGTCATCTCCATCCTCTTCATCCTCCTCCTCCTGAATGGTCCCTTCCAGAGAAAAGGCCAGTCAGGTCCCAGCCCATTCCTGTCTCCATCTCTTAGGCTCTGATCCCAACCCCAGGCCCCAGGGTGTAACCAGGGTGCTGACCACAGCTGGTCTCCAGCCCGAGCCTGGCTCTAGCCATACCTGCCAGGTCCGGATGCTCAGAGTTGGTATACAGGCTGTACATGGCTGCAGAGAGCATAAGGCACTAAGAATGGCAACCAGGACTTAGCAGCTTCCGCTGTGGGTCCTTCCTACTCAGGAGTCCGGGGACTCTCTCAGTTCCTTTTTTTCTTTAAAAGTCAAGGTACATGCAAATCCACCTTGAAAAGAAACCCTCTCGATCCCACACATACACTTGTCTTTCCCCGCAGATTGCACAGACGTGACAGTGACCATGGCCCCTGTCACTGGGCTCTGACAGAGCACCAAGGGTAGGTGACAAAGGTGGGCAATCTCTTCCATTCATGGGACTTTCCATCCAGACAGGAGAGATAGTGAACCCCTAATGGAACAGAAATAAGCGATAGTTTGCTTTGTTATATTTTATTTCCAATACTGACTAAGTGTTATTAATGTAGAGAGGTGGTCGGGAAACATCTCCTGGAGGTGGTGACATTTGTAACAGGATGGAAAACTGATAGGTGCTGCATACTCCCACATTCCTTAATGAAGTCCTGGGACCCTGGTTCACTTATCTACAGCTGTGTGGAAACACATTCCAAAACTTAGTGACTTAAAAAGCAAAACCTGTAGTCTGAGCTTTCAGGAGGCTGAGACAGGGGGATTGCAAGCTGGAGACCAGCATAAACCACTTAGTGACTCAGTAAGAACCTGCCTCCAAAAACAATGTTAACGCATGAAAAGGGATGGGGATGTACCTCAGTGTGAAGGTCACAGCATCAGAAAATTAAACTTAATTTAAAAATATAAAAAGGGCTGGTGGTGTAGCCCAGTGACAGAGCACTTGCCTGGCATGTGCGAGGACCTGGGTTCAATCCCCAGTAGCAAAAAAGCAAGACAGAATAAGAATACATCATGTCACAGTGGCTGCGGGTCAGGAATCTGGCAGCAATTTAACAGGTGGTTCTGGCGTGGGAGCTCTCATCTAATTGGAGTCAAGAAGTCACCTCGTTTATTGTGTCACTATTCACAATAATGAAGATGCAGAATCAGCCTAGGTGTCCACCAAGAGTTGTAAGGATAGAAAATGTGGCAGATACACGATGGAGTATTTGCCGGAAAGAAGGATGAAACTCCGACATGTACAGCAACATGGGTGGAACTAGAGGACACGGTATGCAGTGAAATAAGCCACATGCAGAAAGATAAGTACTGCATGTTCTTTTTATTATGTAGAAGCTAAAAAATCCTCCACTTGAAAGTAGAGTAGTGATGGCTAGAGACTGAGAAAGCTGTGGAGGAGGAAGGTAGTAAAAGCGAGGTGGGATTTTATTGTTTTGGGGGGTGCTGGGGATCAAACTCGTCCTTGTGCTTGCTGGGCAAGCACTCTACTACTGAGCTAAATCCCCAGCCCCAGGAAGGTGAGATTTGATCCCTGCACATTATATACATGAATGGAAATACAACTGTGAACTACATAAATGTATACAATTAATGTGTGTTAATTAAAATTATAATTCTAACTCAAAAATAAATAAATACCGTAAAAGGGGTTCCTGAGATAAAGCCTCAAAGTTGGAACCCCACATAGTCCAAGTCATGATGTAATATTTTATAATACTTTCTTATATACATTAAGATGAATTTATAATACACTTACCATACTCAATAAATAGAACTTTTTTCTTTATACTTTCTTGTATTGGGCAGGAGTGGAGGGGTGTCGAGGGTTGAATCCAGAGCCTCATGCATGCCAGGCAAGCTCTCTACCACTGAACTACATCCCCAACCCCAATAAATGGAATTTTGAATTCCAAAAGAAAAGGAGAGATGGGAAGGAGGAAGGGAGGGAGGAAGGAAGGGGGAAAGGGAGGGAGGAAGGGAGGGAGAAAGGGAGGGAGGGAGGTGGGGAGAGAGAGGTCCTGACACATCAGTCATCTGAAAGCCTGAGTGACAATGGAGAATCCAAGATGGTGCACTGAATGGCTGTTCGCAGGAAGCTTCTGTTCCTTGTCACATGAGCCTCTCCAAGGTGATTGTACTATGAGGGCTCTCACTTCACCAGTAGATTAATCCAGTGATAGTCATAATTTTATGGCATTACTGGGTAACAATGGAAACTTATGAATTGGAGCCTAACTGAATGAAGCAGGTCACTGGGGGGCATGGCTTTGAACACTAATCTTGTCCCCAACCTCTCCCCTCTGGGGAGTCTCTGTCTCTCTGTCTCTGTCTCTCTCTGTCTCTCTGTCTCTCTCTGTCTCTCTCTGTCTCTGTCTCTGTCTCTCTGTTTGCTATTCAGTGAACGTCTCTGCTTCCCCCACGGATTCTCTGACATGATGTTCAGATGTTCAGCCCGACTCAGGCCTAAAGCAATGGGCTCAAGCGACCATGATGGGCTGGGGATTTAGCTCAGTTGTGAGAGTGCTTGCCTAGCAAGCACAAGGCCCTGAGTGCAATCCCCGGCACACATACAAAAAAAGTGACCATGATGGAAGCCTCTGAAACCACGAGCCAAAATGAACCTTCCTCCTTTTGGTGGTCTTTCGCAGGTGTGTTGTCCCAATGACTGAAAGCTGACTCACACAGCTAGAAAGGTGGCCATCTGTTTGTGACACTAGTTGACTCTGCCTTCACCATAGAGCCAGCCTTGGGCCTCCTTTCCGCTCCTTTCCGAGCCATCATTACACTTTGCCTGACCTCCCTTCACCTCCCCTAGTCGTGCTGTCCCCACCTTCAGCCTTGGTATTAGCCCCCGAGGAACCACAGGTCTAGAGTCTGGAAGTCCAAGATCAAGGTGCAGGCCGGTGTCTGGTGAGTGCCTTTCTCCCATTTCTCTCTCTCTCTCTCTCTCTCTCTTTCTCTCTCTCTCTCTCTCTCTCTCTCTTTCTCTCTCTCTCTCTCTCTCTCTCTCCTGTCCATTCCTGGATTCTCTTCCTCTTCTGATAAGAACACGAGTCCTGTTGGAGTAGGACCTCACTC
>PVJO010025577.1:0-22430 GCA_004026905.1 Hystrix cristata
CTTTGCTTGGCCCGGTGGGAAGCAAAGCTCTTCATCAGTTTTGCTGCGACCGTTTTGCCTCCCTCACAGAAACTGCAGGGTTTGCTGCTGAGGACAGAGAAGGCTGAAGTCTGAGGGCCTGGAGAGCATGTTGTTTTTTGGTTGTCTTTATTCATTTAAAGCTGTTGGACCAACAGGTTTGTGGCATCAGGAGGAAGCCAGACAGCCGCTAATCAACGAGGCAGAAGAACAGGTTTGGTAGGGTGGCTCTGAGTAACTCCTTACTGAGAAGGAGTTCTCACTCATTCTTTTTTTTTTTAATCTCATTCACTCTTTTTGGGGGGAGAATGCTGGGGATTGAACTCAGGGCCTTGCACTTGCTAGGCAGCTGCTTTACTACTGAGCTAAATCCCCAACCCCCACCCCCACCCTCAGCGGTCTTTTTTTAGATAGGTATATCTGCTCCGAGCTCATTTTATTCGCACAGGAAGCTTCCACTCTGACTCTGGGGGTTTCAGGTTGGAAAGCTGGAGAAAGCTGCAAGTTCAGTGGCCTCTACATGGCATGACATTCCAGTGGGACCTGAGGTTGTAACAGAATCTCTCTCTCTCACTCACTCTCTCTCTCTCTGGCCATTCTGCTGCTGCCCTAAGGCATGTTGTCTTCAGTAGCTGGCTTTTGAAGAGAGAAAAGGGAAACTAAAAGAAAATTTAAAAAAAAAAGGGGGAGAAGCTAGCATTTATTCAGCCTTAGTTCGTGTCAGCTTTTGATGGTATACTTTCATTATATTATCCGATGGAATTTGATTTTGAAGGTTTTTCTTTTTACTGATAAGGAAACCGAGACCCAAAGAGGTGATGTAATCCAAACAAAATCACGTAGTTAATAAGTAGCAAAGACAGGACTTGAGTCAGATAGACAGAGTCCAGTGCTTAACCTCTCTCCACTGAACACCCTTTCTATACATGAGATCTTACCTTCAAAATCTTGGCCTGAGTATAATCTGCTCCTGGTAATTTCCTTACTGCAACTGGTGAGCCTTGTTTTAGAAAATTTCTTCAAACCACCAATATATTTCTGTAGCCTCCATTTGGAAGGTCTTCCACATATAAGAGACAACTCTATTAAAAGGTGAATCTTGCTGTATATAAGTCATACACCAATAAGCATGACTTTTACAAAGGTATTGAGTTTATTACATAAACAGCTCCAAAATGCTGGGGATGTAGTTCATCGGTAAAGCACTTGCTTAGCATGTAAGAGGCCCTGGGTTCAATCTGTAGTGCTGGTGAAAAGAAAAAGGGAACAAAATAAAAGTCACCGAGAGATATCACCTCTCACTTATCTGATTGGTAAAAATCCAGAAGATTAACAACACTTAGAACGGCCTTGACTGTGGATAAACAGTAACTTTCATCATAACCGGGATGTTGTGAATGAATCAGCTCCTGTTGAGGACAATTTGATTGTGCTACCAAATTCCCTTTGTAGCCAGATGTAGAGGCCTGGAACCCCAGTGCTCCAGTGGCTGAGGCAAGAAGATCCCCATGAGTTTGAGGATAGTGAGTTCAAGGCCATCCTGGACTACAAAGCCAGGTCCTGTCTCAAGAAATAAAACAAGCCTGGCATGGTGGCACATGCCTGTAATCCCAACACACCAGGAAGCTAAAACAGAAGGATTGCAAGTTCAAGCCCAGCTCAGACAACTTAGGGAGAAAGACCCTGTCTCAAAACTTTAAGAAATAAAAATAAAACAGGGCTGGGAGGTAGCTCAATGTAAAGGCCTGGGTTCATTCCCCACTGTTTTAAAAACAAGACAAAACAAATTCATGTGAGTCAGCAATTTCATTTCTAGGCATTTATCCTACAATTATAGTTGTGTTATTAAATATATATGATTATTTATTGAAGCAGTGCTTGAAAGAAAGAGCAAAAATTTGAGTGTCCACTAGCAAAGGCCTGGTTAAATAAATCATGGGGACAGCCGGGCGTGGTGGTGCACGCCTGTAATCCCAGCACTTGGGAGGCTGAGGCAGGAGAATTGCTCCGAGTTCGAGGCCAGCCTGAACCACATAGTGAGAATTTGCTAATAATAATAATAATAATCAACAACAACAATAATAATAATCCCTAATTGATAAACGAGAGAAAAGGAAAAGGAAATGTTGTGGGAAGGGCATGCCAGTAGAGTGGGAAGAAGCCACTCCCTCAACTCTCCCAGCCTGCACCCTTGAGCACCCCCCCCCTCCGCCAAATCCTTACCCCTCTGGGGAGTGGGGGGCTCCTCGTTGGTGAGACACAGATTGCAGGTAACGTAACCTGGTTCACCACTCTGGGCTCCATCAGTGACATGTGAGGCTCATTCCATTCAGGAGAGGAGATGCTTACGATCAATTTGAAGCCTGATGTGATGGTGCACACCTGTAATCCTAGCACCCAGGAGGCTGAGGCACGAGGATCACCATGAGCTCGAGTCCAGCCTGGGCTACAGTGAGACCCTGTCTCAAAACAAAACAAAAAAAAATCAGCCTGAGATTTTATTCCTAAGAATTGAAGCTCTTGCTCCTAACCTTCTTGGCTGTCCTTTAAAATCCTCCACTGGGGCTGTGAGTACAACTCAGTGATAGAGCACTTGCCTACTGTGCACAATGCCCCGATTTGATCTACAAACCACAAAAAATAAGAAGCAAAAAAAAAATTGTTTTTAATCTTTCATCTGCTCACCAAAAAATTCTGTTTAGCCTTGTGACTTTCTGAGTGTGAAGAAGAAAAACTTACTTGTTTGATTCCAGCATTAAGTTAAAGGACTCGGAATTCACAATCAGGAAATAAGCAAAGATTTCTTAGGATATGGAAAACGTTAGCTTTTTTGTTTTGTTCTGTTTTTTGCTATGTACTTCAGGCTGACCTTGAATTTGAGGCAATTCTCCTGCCTCAGCCTCCTGAGTACAGGCATTACAGGCAGGAGCCACGCCCAGCTTCTTTTTTTTCATAGGTTTTGTTTTGTTTTTTGAGACAGGGTCTCTGCTGTGTGATTCAGGCTGGCTATGAACTCATTGTGTAGGCCAGGCAGGCCTTGAATTCTCAGCAGTGCTCCTGCCTCAGCTTCCCAAGTCCTAGGATTACAGGCATGTTCCACCATGCCCAGCTCAGTTTCCTTTTTAAAAATCTTGCAAATAAATACGAAGAGTAAAAAAATTTTATATGAACAAAGGACTTAAACATTTAATATACATGTGCGCATATGCACACACACAAAACATATACAAGACCATAAAAAAGTGCTCAAAATTATTGTTTATTAGAGAAGCATAAATTAAAACTGCAATGAGATATCACAAAACCCCTATAATAAGTAACATTAGAAAGACTGAAAATACCAAATATTGGTAAAGACAAAGAAACTGAGCCAGATGCAGTGGCACACTCTAGTAATTTCACCACTTAGGAGGCTGAGACAGGAGGATTTGATGCCAGCCTGGGCTGCATAGTAAGATTCTGTCTCGAAAAAAAAAAAAAAAGATGGAGCAACTGGAACCCATATATTGCTGATGCGGTGGAAAATTGTACAGCTACTTAGAAAAATGTTTGGCAGTTTTGCAAAGTTAAGTATATACCTTCCTTATGACCCAATAGTCCACTTTCCAAGCAATCACCCAAGGGGAATGAAAACATGTCTACACAGAGACTTTGGCAAGAATGTCCAAAGAAGCTGTTTTTCTAATAATAACCTCAAGCTGGAAATAATGTACAGAACCATCCAGGTAGAGGGGAAAATGATTTTACAATGGAGTGCTACTCAACAACTGATACGCTAGGCATGAAGGCACAGACCTATAACCCCAGCACTCAGGAGGCTGAGGCAGGAGGATGATGAGTTTAAGGTCAGTTTGAGATGCACAAGGAGACCTTGTTCACAAAACAAATCAAGAACAAATAAGGAAAGAGAAAAATAGAAAAAAGAAAAAAGAAAAGAAAAATGAAACAACAACAACAAAGAAACACACACACACAAACACACACACACACACACAAAACAAATCAAGAGCCGGGAGCCAGGCATAGTGATACACTATAATCCAGCACTTTGGGAGGATTGCAAGCTCAAATCCAGCCTCAGAAATTTAAAGAAACTCTGTCTCAAAATTAATTTTAAAAAAAGGAGAGGATGTAGCTCAGTGTGAAGGCTCTCGGTTCAATCACTGGTAGTGAAAAAAAGTAAAAGCAACAAAACAAACAGACCGTCTACAGCAACAACAACAACAACAAACAAAACCAGAGAGGCACACAGCAAGTGAACATCTATCTGTGGACATTATACTGAACAAAAAAGCCAGACGCAAGCATGCAGATAGTACGTTCCCGATTACATAAAGATCTAAGACGAACAAAACAGTGATTACCTCGCTGGGCAACGCCACAATCACTAAGGCGGTTCCCAGGGCAAGGCTCTTCACTGCAGTCCGGCCGGGCTCACTCCTGTGATTTCCCCGAATGTGGAAAGTCACCTGTGTAATTTATGGTAGTCAGGGACTGTGTTCATGTCGTGCTTTCCTCTGAAAAAATAAAAAATGAAATAAAACTGTCACAGGCAAAGGCAAGGACTTCTTTCTGAGCAGAAGTCTGGTTGCACAGGAAATAGTACCAAGAATCAACAAACAAATCATACGAAATTAAAAAGTTTCTGCACAGCAAAAAAAACAAAACAACAAAAACCAACAGAGTGAAAGGACAACCTACAGGATGGGAAAAAATTTTGCCAGCTATTCCTCAGACAGAGGACTAATATCTAGAATACATAAACAATTCAAAAGAATTAAACCTCCAAAATAAAAGATCCAATTGAAAAATGGGCAAGCAAAATGAATAGAAGTACAAATGGCCAATGAATACATGAAGGAATCCACAACATCACTGTCCAGTAGAGAAATGCAAACTAAAACGATACCGAGATTCCATCTTACTCCAAAAAGAATGGCATGATCAAAAAATCAAATAATAAATGCTGGTAAGGCTATGGGGGAAAAGGAATCTTTCTACATTGTGGGAATGTAAATTGGTACAACCACTATGGAAATCAGTGTGGAAATTCCTCAAAAAATTTTTAATTTAAAAAAAAAAAAAAAAAACTAAGCCAAGCATGGTGGTGCATGCCTGTAATCCCAGCACTTGTGAGGCTGAGGCAGGAGGATCGCAGTGAGTTCCAGGCCAGTCTGGGCTACTCAGTGAGTTCAAGGCCAGCCTGAAATACATAGAGAGACCCTGTTTCTAAAAAACCTACCAACCAAACAAACCAAACTAAACTAAAACTAGAAATTCCATTTGACCCAGCTATTCCCCTTCTAGGTATCTTTCCAAAAGAGTTACAGTGATCTGTGCATACCCATGTTTATAGTGGCACAACTCACAACAGCTAAATCTGAAAAGCAGCCTATATATATCCATTAACAGATGAAAGGATAAAGAAAATGTATTTACACCAATGGAGTACTACTCTGCCATAAAGAAGAATAAACTTGAGGCATTTGTAGGAAAATGGATGCACCTTGAGACCATAATGTTAAGTGAAATAAATCACACACTCTTAAATATCACATGGTTTCTCTTACATGAGAAACCCAAAAATAAATAAAGAGCAAAATAAAAGACGGGTGATAGGAAGTAGGGAGCTAGATTTTTCTCAAATGGGAAGGGGACCAAGGGATGGAGGGAGTGAGGAGGGAGGGGAGAGAAAGGAGATGAAAAAAGGAACTGAGATGTGTTATTGGGTTGGGGATTTAGCTCAGTGGTAGAACGCTTAACTAGCTAGCACAAGGCCCTGAGTTCGATTCCCAGCACCCCCCCAAAAAGGATGTGTTATGTACATGTACCAACTCCACAAAAGGAATGTAAACATTATGTACTACAAGTGTGTTCTAATAAAAATAAAAATAACTTGGAGTGGAATAAAATGAAAAAGTAGTTGTGTCTGGGGTGTCAACTGTGAATGAGCACCAGGGAAACTTCGGGGTGATGGAAACATGGAGATATTCTATATTTTGATAGAAGCTTGAGTACATACACTGAGAATAATTGCAATCAGTTTGCTTGCTCATGGAAAAGAGATCTAGAAAAGTGGTGAGCAAGAACAGGCCATGTGATGCTGGAGTTCACTTAGGGTGCCAGAGTGCAGGTCAGCGGTGGAGCGCATACTCAGCATGCACAAGGTTCTAAATTTGATTTCCAGCAGGAGCACACGCGCGCGCGCACACACACACGGAACAAACAAGAAGTTAAAGAGAGAAGAAGGAAAAAGAAGTGGAATCATCAGTATGGGTGTTTTTTGGGTTTTTTTTTTTTTTTTTTTGATGCTGGGGAGCTGGGGATTGAACTCAGAGCCTTGTGCTTGCTAGGCAAGCACTCAACCACTGAGCTAAATACCAACCCAGTATGATTTAATACAAATGTCCTGTCCACAGAAGCAGTGAAAGCCAGTACGACATGCAACCAAGCACCTATATTTTGGTTTCTAAATATTGCTGTCCAAGGGCTGGGGATTTAGCTCAGCGGTTAAAGTGCTTGCCTTGCAAGCACAAGGACCTGAGTTCGTTCGATCCCCAGCACCAAAAAAAAAAAAAAAAATTGCTGTCTAACAAAAAGAGTCAGAGTTTCTGGGAGAACAGACTGCTGCAGAAAAAAGTGTTAAAATGAATCTGAAATATCTTCTTGCCCCAGAAAGTAAGAAGGTGCACCAAAGAGTTGGAGGATCTAGCAGAAGAACACAGAGCCAGGCTGAAGAGCTTCGAGTGGTCAAATCTGGGACAACTGGAGCATCAGACATAAATAACGATGGCAATGTGTTATTGGTTACAATAAGAATCTGTGAGTCTATTCTGATATGAATAAATAAGCAGAGAAACAGGAGGAATTCTTCCTTCCAGTAGAATTACGTCTACTAAATATAGAAAAACAATGGAGTTAGAAAATCATCATGGAAAAAAAAAAAGAAAAAATCATCATGGAAACAAAGAAAAAGTTATCATGGCTGCTAAAACTTGAGGGTTGCCAGGCACGGTGGCACATGCTTATAATCCCAGCACTTGAGAGGCTGAGACAGGAGAATTGCTGCCAGTAAGAGGGCAGCCTGAGCTACATAGTGAGTTCAAGACCAGCCTGAACTGCACAGCAAGACCCTGTCTCAAAAAACAAAATGAAACAAAACCAAAAAACCTTGAGGGTTAAAGCACAAGGGACATTTCTGTGTCCCTCCTGACAAATTACTATTTCTTTTCAAGACGGGGTCTTCTGCTTATTATTATTTCTTTTCATTACATAGTTTAGGTTGGCCTTGCATTCACCACGCCCAGCTTCTTAAACAACAGGTGTTGGGAAATGTCCAACAAAGCTGACCAGGGTCTGTTCTCTGCTTTCTGGAATTTACAGAGAGAGATCAGGGTGGTGTCCAGGACAGGAAAGGGGTAGTGGCTGTCCATGGCTTAGAACTTTCCCCACACTTGGTGCCATCATGGATAAGGTGATGCTCCACTAAGGCCCGGCCTGTCAGCCCAACTAGGGACACCCTCAGCCTCCCGCTGACCTGGCCACAGAGCAGCAGGATCAGGGTAGATTCCAGCAGAGTCAAGCATGACCATTTTATCTTCTGTTGTGTAGAAGTAGCCTTCTTAGGCAGGAAATGGGGACCCACTGCTGCAATTTGGGACCTGTAGCCTGCATAGACCTTATTCCATTTCCTATATACAACCAAACCAAGATTTGGCCCATGGACAAACACAGAGAGTTGTTTAATTTTCCATTTATGGCCAGAGTTGAGAAGTTCAGCATATTTGGCAATGTAATTCATGATAATATAGCCAAATTAATCCTCTTATAGATTCATTAAATAAAAGTGAGATGAAGTCATTGTTCTTTGTACTAGACTTCAACCAAAAAAAGGCTAAAAATCAAAATGGCATCATTCACAGTAAAGTTCCACATTATCAAGCTAAAACTAAACTGTTTTTTCTGACTTTTGAGAAATCCAGATGACAGAGATAATAGCCAAATTTCCCAAGCAGGTCAGTTTGAATTGGTTTGTATTACAGTTTGAATATGGTTTTCTCTATTAAAACTCTCATATTGTTGTGATTATTTTCCTTTGACACACCAGTAAACATCCAAGTCCTCTTGGCTTGATGGACTAGTGGAAAACCCAAGACCATAGGCCAAACTTGGAATTCACTGAAAACAAATAGCAGCTTTCTGTCCCTCTTTTTTCCCCCCAGTAGTAGGGATTGAACCCCGGGCCTTGGAACTGAGCTACACCTCCATCCCTTTTTTATTTTGAGACAAGGTCTTGCTAAATTGCCCAGGTCAGAATAGAAATCCTCCTGTCTCAGCCTCCTAGAACTCTGGGATTACAGGCATGCATCATTTGTGTTCAACTTTGGTGGCTTTTATAGGAATCCCTCCTAGTATCTCTGATTGTTATTTGTGGGCCTCTGACTTTTCGGCTTAAATCAACATGAGTATGTTCTGAGCTCCTCTCTGCTACTCCCCAGATTAAAGTCCAGGCAGCCTCTGCCTATGATCAGTGTTAGGCCCTGCTTAATTGTACTGCATCTGATGGACTCTGACCACTTGGACTCCGGACATTTCCTGTCTAAACTTCTGATCCTCTTCCACTTCTCGGTTACTCTAGCGATCTCTGTTGACTTGACTCCTTTCCTCTGACCAACCCTGGCGAGTGCTGTCTTCTTACCTAATGTCTGTAAAGAAGGTCCCAACAGGCTCAGCCTTGTCAGGAAGTGTTTCAGCAGATCTGCCTTCTTGTGCACTTCCATGAGAAATCCCTTCCACCCTATTTCACATAAATGGCACCTGTTGGAGCTGTGAATCTGGAGATGCTGAAATTCAGGAAGCCACATTTGCCCAGCCCTACCTTTGCGTAAATAGCGTGTTTATCTGCAGTGGCCTGGTGGATAGGGAGGCCCAGCCTTTCCCCTTGGAGTCGCTACCACCACCCAGTTTGATATCAAAGATCATGGCCATTTCCTGTCACCACCATCATCTTCTGAAAAACCAAGAAGCAACATAGCAGACATGGAATTAAAAGGGAAGCTGGAAAAGGTAAGCAAAATGAGAAAGAACTTGCCGATAGCAAAATCTATGTGTAAGGACACTTAACCATCCCTCTTGGCTCTGGAGATCTCGTTGGGGAATCAGTTTTCTGGAAGAGGACCACAGTGTGGAGCCGAGTCAGATGACTCAGATTCATCTTCTGCCCTCTGAGTCCCGGTTCTGTCACCCTGTGAAAATGACTTTGCTTTACCAGGGAGTCTCCTTGGTGTGTAAAATAGTGATCCGGGCCAACCCCAGCACTGTCGTGAGGCTCCAACAAGATAAAATGTGGTAAGTGGTTTGGTTGACTTAGGTATTTGAAGTTTCCATTAACCAAAAGCTTCTGGGTTTCTTGGGATTTCCTCTAAAAATCTTAGGAAACCTGACAATCTTTTCAAACACAAAAGATTTTGTTCTAACTTCCCCTTCTTCTTCCCAACATATGTGTGTATGCAGAATGTCCTTAAAGCTCCTGTTTGTTATGCAAACACCCCTGGGGAACAGACAGTGGTTGACTTGTTTCTAGGAAGCACCTTTCTCATCCCTAAGATCCTGCACTTTGGTGCGGGCAGAGTGGCCCCGAGAAGGAAGGACCATCTGGCAGTGAAGCGCTGAAAAAGACGTACTGTGACCTGATGAGGCAGAAGAGAAGGCCCTGCCTCCGCCCTTTCCTGTGATGGCTGGAGGGGGATGTGGTGTACACAACAGTTCTGAATAACACAATTTGCCCTTCTGAAGACTCTCCCGTTCCGGCTATTTCTTGCAGAGACCTGACAGCTGTCAATCAAGTAGTTTACTTTTAGTCCACAAACTCTTGGCCATGACCTCTGTGGTTGTCCTGGCGCTCCACATTTCCTCTAGGAGGTGTCTGCCCTACTTGAATTTCGAACCTACCCATAAAATTGAGTTTGGACCAATCAGTAAGCTCAAATTGTAAATTTATACTAATCAGGACCAATCAATCAGCAGACGTGAATTTGGACCAATCGCAGACCTGCAGCTGCTATATAGCATTCCCCTTCAGTTACACTGGAAGATTCACTTAGGAGAGTTTCCTCTGGTGTGCTAACTCTGTGTACTGCACCACAGGTTTCGTTCAAATAAAGCCTGACACCAGTGGCCCCTGTAAACCTGCTCACGAGTTATTTCTTGGGCTGGGTAGTGTGGGTTCAGAAGATCCTGTAAATCCACCCAGGATTGTTATCCTGAGTAGTGTGGACTGAGTGGTCCTGAGGCAGGAGAGTAGGGCGTGGCTAAAGCGAGCTGGGAAAGTACTCCTGACCTATTAATTACAGAATGACCTAGACCTGACGTCAGCCTGAGGCACGAGATCTCAATACCGCCTCTCAGAACACGAATGTAGAAGTTCTCGTGGGTTTCCTCGATATTGGACACTGTAAAATAAAGGAAGCCATGAGGAACCAGTGCTATCCTATCATTTCACAATAGCCCATACCACATCTCTCAGGCGAGGTATGTATCTTTATTTTCTTTTTTTACTTTTTCTTTGTTTGGTGCAAGCTCACTCTGCAGAGCCAGTTTCTCCCAATTTCCATTTTGCATTTTAAATAAACTTTGTCACCGCTTTTGGCTTGTTTTGTTCAATTTTTTGTTCGAGGTGAGAAGAACCTAGAATCTAACTCCAGAAGGAAAGGCGACCAATCCAGAACCCGGTAACGTTAATTTGGAATATAACTACCCCATAACAGTCTCTGTAATCAAAAGAACTTTAAACAATAGGGACTATCAGCCCTTAAGAGCTCCAGAGAGCAGCAATTTTTAGAGTGCATTTGACATTAACTGGTGTTCTGGCAACCAGTTAGTATCAATGGTGCCTACTGGTGGTATCAGGGCTGCTGGCAGAGCTGCACTTTGCCGATTCATGATTTCCGGCTGAGTGAGCAAGAGAGCTCTCAACTGATCAGCGACACAGATAGCAGACAGGTTGGAAGACACACTTAACCTGTAGTACCAGTACTCAGGAGGCTGAGGCAGGAGGATTGGTTCAAGGCCAGTGCCTGAACAGCTTCTTGGCCTTTTGACTAAGATCAAATGAAGGCCAGGGTCTGGGCTACATAGCAAGTTCAAGGCTAGCCTCCATTACAAAGTGAGACTCTGTCTCAAAGCAACAAGAAGTAAATAAAATGGAGCCAGGAGGCCACTGTTAATCAGCTGTCAGACAAGACTGCCTCGGAAATTCCCAGCGGGGCTGAAGGCACACCCACTCCCCAACCCCTATGCCAGCTGACCTGTGGGGCAAGACCGACCTCAACTGCTCTTCAGTACAATGGACTTCTGCCCCCGAGCGAGATGGAGACAGAGTCCACACCCAGTCCCACTCTTACGGAACAGTTTAACATCTGCCAGCACCTATCACAATTCCTAACAGGTGATGTAACTTCCAACCCCTTCGTGGTTTAAAGCCATAAATACAGTCTCCTCTTGGTAAAAGCTCAGAGCACATTTTCAAGACTGGGCTACAGTGTTTTTCTGAATTGCAATCTTAAGTAGCTTCCCAAAAGGTAATTTTCTTTGTTCCCAACTAAATTGTTTTCCTCTCTTGTGATAGGTGTATATTTATAAATATCAATAAATAAATTGGGGCTGAGGATTTAGCTCAGTGATTAGAGTGCTTGCCTTGCAAGCACAAGGGCCTGAGTTTGATCCCCGGCACCACAAAAAAAAAAAAAAAAAAAAAAAAAAAAAAAGTAAATTATATTTAATCCAGTCCCTTCACTACAAACCACAAGTAGCTGGATTACACTTGGAATCTGAGGTTTGTGAGTGGGATTTTAGTGCCAGCTCCTAGTTCACCCCTGACAAGTGAAATATGAAAGAGCTTGGAATATGCTGAGTTTTCCTCTGCTGAGAGGAAGCCTGACATTTTTTGCTGTTTTTCCAAGCTCTTAATTTTCAGTCTTAGTACTTACCTCCAGAACACTGAATGAATAGCCTTCTTCTTGCTCTGACACTTTCCTTTTTTTGGCGGGGGCTGGGGATTGAACTGAGAGCCTTGTGCTTGCTAGGCAAGCACTGTACCTCTGAGCTAAATCCCCAACCCCTGACACTTTTTTTTTTGTGCTGGGGATCAAAGACACTTTCTCTTTTTTGGTACCGGGAATCGAACTCAGGGCCTCATGCTTGCAAGGCAAACACTCTAACCACTGAACTAAATCCCTGGCCCATTGTAGATACTTTCTAATACAAACTTTTTTTTCTTTTTTTTTTTGTAGTGCTGGGGATTGAACCAAAGGCCTTATGTGTGCTAGATAAGTGTTCTACCACTGAAGGACATTCCAGCTCTTTTTATTTTAGTTTTTGAGACAGAGTCTCGATGAATTGCCTAGGCTGGTCACAAACTTGATAACCCTGCTGCCTCAGCCTCCTGAGTAATTTAGATCATAGGCATGTGACACCACACCTAGCTAATAAAACTTTTTTTTTTGTAGTGCTGGGGATTGAACCCAGAGCCTCATGTATGCTAGGCGTGCATTCTACTATTGAGCTACACACCCAACCCAAAGCTTTTTTTTATCTTTTGAGACAGGGTATCATCATGTAGTTCAGGCTGGTCTTGAACTCACTGTGTAGTACAGGCTGGCCTTGAACTCTTGGTGTTCCTCCTACTTCAGCCTCCCAAATGCTGGGATTATAGGTGTGCACTACCATGCCCAGGTCATCCCACACCTTTTGAAATCTAAAGTATAATTGTATAGTGAAAGGTACAAAAATTTTACACTTGTTGATTTTTTTTTTTTTTAAGTACCAGGGATTGAACTCAGGGCCTTGTGCTGCTAACCACTGAGCTAAATCCCCAATCCCCCATTCCCCCACCAGTCTGCTCTTGCTTCCCACCTTCTTATCTCAGGGAACATGGGTAGTTTAACAGTTTAATGTACTTTCCTCTCTTATCTCCAGAAGGTGCAGCTGCCTGCTCCCTTTCTCTCAGGCTGCTATTTCAAAGTCCTGCCAATTCTCCCTCTCAGTTACAGATAGCAAGACTTTGTTTTTGTTTTTGCTCTTCCATTGTGCGGACGGATCACAATATATCCTTTCTGCTGTTCATTGGTATCTGTGTTGTTTCCATGTTTTGGTGATTATGAACAACACTGTTCTGAGTATCTTTGGACACAACTCTCCCCTCCCCTCCCCTCTTCTCCCTTCCCTCTCCTTTCTTTTCCTTCCCCTAGTCTCCTGCACTCCCCTTTATTTCCCAGTACTGGAAATTGAACCCAGTGTCTTCACACTGACCTACTATTCCCAGCCCTTTTTACTTTTTATTTTCAGACAGGGTCTTGCTAGTTTCCTAAATTAGGGTCAGCTGGGATAGAATTTGCAGTCTTCCTGCATCAGCCTCCTAGAATGCTGGGGTTACTGGCATACACCACCACACCTGGCTGTCCCCGAAGATTTCTGTTGGCAAACGTAAGTTGTCACTTTTGTTAAGTATATATGCAGGAGAGAAATTGCTGGGTCAAGGGCATGCATGAGTTTAAAACACACAGAAAATTTTAGTTTATTTTTGGTGCTGGGGATCAAACTTGGGGCCTTGTGCTTGCAAGACAAGCACAACGCACAGCAAATTTAAAAAAAAATTTTTTTTTAATTTTTAGTCCGTTTCTTGCTATGTAGTGCATGCTGGCCTTGAGTTCACTATGTAGCCCAGGCTGGCCTCAAACTCACAGCGATCCTCCTGACTCAGCCTCCCAAGTGCTGCGATTACAGGTGTGTGCCATCATGCCCAGCTTTAACATTTTTTTTGAAACAGGATCTCACTATGTAGTTTTCTGGCCTTGAACTCACTGTGTACCCCAGGCTGCCCTTGAGCTTGTGGTGATCCTCCTGCCTCAGCCTCCCACGTGCAACGCAATTCATCGTGTTTGGAAAAAACCCTCCAACTTATTCCTACCAGAACTGTATTAGAGTTTCAGATGCTCCACAGCAATTGTCAGTCTTTGAAACTTGTCATTCTCATGCTTTTGTATGTCATTTGCAACAAGAATTTGAAAAGGCAAATAGGTTTATTGGAAATTTTGGAGAGATATATATATATATTTTTTTTTTCTGCACTGGGGATGGAATCCAGGGACACTTCACCACTCAGCTATAACCCAGCCCTTTTTATTCTGAGACAGGGTTTCAGTAAGTTACACGGGCTGACCTTGAACTTGAGATCCCTCTGCCTCAGCCTCTGGAGTATCTGGGCTCTGAGAAATGCACCACCACATCAGACCTATAGATACGGTGGGACCTTGATATCTAAGCAGCTCCAGGGACACAAGGAGGACCCAAAACCACAAGTACCTAATTGTTTTGGCTTGAATGGGTAGCAAGTCACAAAGTGATCAACAGGGACAAATTCTAGCTTTTGCATTGAGAAGCAAATTACTTTTGTGAATGATGGGACAAACTTTTTTTGTCAAAGTACACAGATTACGAATTCAGAGTTTCAAAGCAGTTGAGTACCAAGGTATGACTGTATTCTTTTGTGAAGTGTCTGTTGGTTTATTGCTCATTTAACTATTGGAATATTTAATAAATGAATAGTTCGTTATTGGATATTGTGAATATCTTCTCCCAGTCTGTAGTTTAACTCTCTTTAGTAGGGTTGTTGCTTTTCTCCCTGTGGTGCTGGGGGTTGAACCCAGGGCCTGGCACGTATTAGGCAAGTGCTTTACCACTGAGCCACATCTTCAGCCCTATTTTTTTTTTTTTTTTTTTTTTTTGGTGCCGGGGATCAAACTTGGGGCCTTGCTGCTTGCTAGGCAAGCACTCTAACCACTGAGCTAAATCCCCAGCCCCATCCCTATTTTTTTTGTAAATGAGTGTATTAGTGACTTTTCCTCATTGCTGAGACAAAATACCCGACACCCAAAGTTAGGGGAAGAAAGGTTTATTTAGCTCACAGTTTGTAGAGATTTCAGTCTACAATCAGCTGGGTCCGAGGCAGGGTGGCCTGGCAGATGGACAGAAGGCAGCAAGGCAAGCAAGGGGTCAGTGAACCTCGTTCTGTCTGTTATAGTTTATCCAGGCTACCTGGCCTTGGGGTGGGGAGCACTCCCACCCTTAATCCTAGTATCACATCCTTGATCCCAGCAGAACTACGTCAAACCAGTCAGAGGACTAATTTAGTAAGCACACACTCCAGATCCCGTGAGGCTTTGGGGGCCATCTAGACACAGACCATAGCAGCGAGGCAGTTCCTAGAACAACTGTGTGACCGGAGCGTTTTCTTTCCAAGCCTCTGAGCTCTGTGTTAGACAGGCGAGATGTTATAGTAGGAAAAACCCGGTCGAGCTCAAACTCAGTTTCCCCTACTATACACCTGCAGCACAGATCACCTCTGACTCCAGGGGTGCAGGCATCCAGCCCCCGACTCCCAGCACGTGAGCAGTTCTGCAGGAGACACTAACTGGGGCCAGGCGTGGTGGTGCACGCCTGTAATCCCAGCAGTCAGGGAAGCTGAGGCAGGAGGATCGCCGTGAATTCGAGGCCAGCCTGGACTACATAGTGAGACCCTGTCTCAAAACAACAACAACAACAACAACAAAAGATACCAGCTGGGTGAGCTCTAATTCAGCTGGAGGCAGATATCGGGTGAAGGCTCAGTTCTCAGGACTGTCCCCTTCCACATGCCCTTAAATGCCAGCTGCAAGCCTACAAAGTCCAAGTTATTTTACCTTTATTTCTTACCAACTGGCTATATATGGATGATCCCATAATTCCCTCCTTGAGTTTTATTAATTTGCTTTGAGCAGCTCACAGAACTCAGGTAAACGAGTTTACATTCCCTAGCTCTTTATAAAGGACATTACAAAGGATGCAAGTGAAGAGATGCGCAGTGTGAGGTGAGAGAGGAGGGGTACAGAGTGTCCGTGCCCTTTCCCAACATGTCACTCCCCAGGAGATGGAGCTACTGGAAGCTCCCTATGCCCCATCCTTTTGAGGTTTTATGAGCACTCCATGCCATATCTAATGCTAATAAGCTCAGTGGGGAAACCCAGCAAGGCCTCTGTATTTCGATTTCTCCTGGATGTTGGACAAGACCCCTTCCTGTGTGTGTGTGCGTGTGCGTGTGTGTGTGTTGCTGGGGATTCAACCCAGGGCCTCATATGTGCAAGGCAAATGCTCTACCACTGAGCTACAGCTCCAGTCCAAAACGCCTTGTGAAACATGAGGTCTTATCATCAGCTGTCAGACAAGACAAGGTAGATGAGAGAAAGGTACAGTTTCTGCTTTGCAAAAGAGAAATCCTACTTCTCTAGGCTTCTAGGGTCTGCCTGAGGGAGGGAGATATGAACCAGGAACTGTGGAAAAAACAACCAAAAAAATGTACATTTTAATCTCACAACGGGTGTGACAAGCATGTTTTTTTTGTAGGCTCGATTTCCACATATTGAAAGTCAAACTGAAAGTAAACTCTTATCTGAAATTCTGTGAAATCAGGAAAGAAAAAGTTAACAGCCAAAATTCCCTAACAAACCAGTTTCAATTGGACTGACAATGAAGCTCTCTCTGCTTTCACCTGTCTCTTCTGTAATCCTCTAGTCCTCATGAAAAGCAACTTGAAATAATGATCTGATATTAACAAGTTATTTTTCTATTGTTCTGTCTCCCTGATTCCACCTAAAGTAACTTTGAAATGAACACTGCCTATTTGCTTCTGTTTTGTTTTTGTTGCTGTTGTTCATGTTGTTGTTTTGTTTTGTTTTGTTTTGTTTTGTTTTGTAACAGGATCTCACTATGTCATCCAGGCTGGTCTCGAACTTACTACGTAGCTGAGGCTGGCTTTGAACTCGCAGTGACCCTCCTGCCTCAGGCTGCCGAGTGCTGGGCTTACAGGCACAAGACACTATGCCTGGCTTGCTTCTATTTTTTTTAAGGGGGAGGTTCCCCCTTCTCTATCTAAAAAGCCAACTTCTGCTCAGTTTATAACACTGTAAGTTATGGAATAAAGCATTCTCTGATTCTAGAATAGAAAATAAAGCCAATTACTATCTTTAAATTATATTTTGTCCTTTGACAACATTTATTGGAAAATACCTATAATCGTCCTGTCTAGAGATAAAATCTTTTTTTAACATTTTGGTGCATATTCTAATATTTATAAAATGTTTATGCATGTACTTTTTTTTAAAAGTGAGATAATGCTATACTTTCTTTAGTTAACCTTTTAAAACTTAATACTTTATATAAATATTAATAAATACTCATCATAAATTTTAGTAATTGTACAATATTATATCATATGGGTATGGCAGCAGGGTCTTTTTCTGGGTGCTGTGGATCAAACCCAGGGATTTGTGAAGGTTAAGCATATGCTCTAACACGGAGTTACATTCCCAGCCCTTGTTATTTTTTGGCAGGACTGTGGATAGGACCCAGGACCTTCCCACATGCTGTGTGAACACTACCACTGAGCTACGCCAACCCTTCTTTGATTTTTCATTTTGAGAGACAGACTTGCTAAATTGTCCAAGCTGGTCTTGAACTTGTGATTCTCCTACCTCCGGAATTGCTGTGGTTACAGGTGTGCACCACTACCACCTGCCCCAGCATCTTTTTCAACTAATAGATTTTTTTTTTTTCTCCAGTACTACAGATTGAAGCCGGGGCCTTGGCACTGAGCTACATCCCTGTCCCTTTGAATTTTGTGTTCTGAAGCAGGGTCTTGCTAAATTGCTAAACTTCCTGGGCTGGGCTCAAATTTGTGATCCTCCTGCCTCAGCCTCCTGAGTGCTGGGATCACAGGTGTGCTCCACTGTGCCCAGCTAACTAATATGTTTTGCATAATTAAACATAAACGAGCAATATCATTAATATTAAATGAGACTCCTTAAAGGTATAAGTAACCGAGAGATTAAAATGGATCTCTAAAAGCTGGAATTTTGTTTTGCTTTGTTTTGTTTGTTTTTTGAGACAGAATTTCACTGTATAGTTTGGGCTGGCCTTGAACTCACTATGTAGTTCGGGCTGGCCTCAAACTCATGGTGCTCCTCCTGCCTCAGACTCCCAAATGCTGGGATTATGGGTGTGTGCCATCATGTCCGGTTTAAAAACTAGAATTTTTTATTTTATTTTCTTTTATTTTATTGGTCTTTTCTCTTTTTAAAACTAGAATTTTTAAAAAGATGACTATTGGGACTGGGGATTTAGCTTAGGCCCTGAGTTCGATTCTCCCCCCAGAAAGAGAACTGTCTCTTCAAGCTTCTGCATGCTGAGAGTGTAAACTGCTACCTCAACAGCTGTGATGCTGAAGAGGAGTCACTACTTCCAGCCCTCTGGGCCACAGTTTGGATACCTGTAACGGCCCCCCATTTGTCCAAATTATAAATAAACTAATCTTTCCATTTTGTGAGGTTTTCTCCTTTGCCTCTGGCCCCCAAAAGACTCTCTCTCTCTTTCTATTTTTTGTTTTCTGAGAAGGGGTCTCGCTATGGAGTTCAGGCTAGCTTTGAACTCTCAGCAATCTTCTTGCCTCAGCCTCTCAAGTACTGGTATTACAGGCATGTACTACCACTCGCGGCTTCACACGCGTATTTTTATGCAAAATACATTTATTCCCTCTGTAAGAATTGCCAAAGTCTTAATAATTCTAGCATTGCTGAAAAGTCCAAGTCCAAAGTCTCTTCTGAGGGCTGGGGATTTAGCTCAAGTGGTAGAGAGCTTGCCTAGCAAGAGCAAAGACCTGAGTTTGAGCCCCAGCACAAAAAGAAAAACAAAACAAAACAAAACAACAACAACAACAAAAACCCCACAAAGTCTCCTCTGAGACTTAAGGCAAACTCTTAGCTGTGAACCCCTGTAACTATCAAAAAGAAGTTCAACATTGCCCACATCAATGATGCAGGGTAAGTACTCCTATTCCAAAAGGGAGGAGGAGGGATATAGAATGAAATGAGACCAAGGCAAGACTGAAATCCAGCAGGGCAAACACGCAATCCTGTGGCCCCATGTCTAGCACTAAGAGAAAGCTGTGATGATATATGACCTCTAAAGGGCCTTGGTGGCCATGCCCTGTGGCATTGCTGGGGGGTATAGCCCTTGCAACCTCTCTCTTAGGCTGACTTTGCTCACTCCTTGCAGCTTTCCTCAGATGTCCAACATTTCTGGCTTCTCCAAATTTCTGGGGCCTCCACTGCACTTTTACCTTCACTTTCACAGCTTCACACTGCCCTCTCAGGGGCATACTGCCTGGCCTGCCAGGCCTTCTTCTAAAATCTGTGTGGAAATGTTCCTGACCTCACAACTCTTACATTCTGCATGCCTGAAAAACCACCACCATGCCACAGTCTGGTTGGTGCCAGCCTGAGGAGTAGCCAGGCCTCCTTTGATCATGGCTGCAGAGGCCTCTGAGCGCCTGCATGGCTGAGCACTGTGAACCAAATCCCAAATCCCAGAGAACAAATTCCCTAGGGGGCTGTCAAGCATGGTACCCTGGAGCTCTCTTCTCAAAATAGTCTTTCATGTTTATAATTTTGAGTTTGCAAAAGGTGGAGACTTGCTGGTTCCTGACACACCCTTGAACTATTTTCCCTATTGTTCTCATACAAAGTACTTGCCTTCTTTTAAATTCTTCCAGCAGCCATACTTTCCTTGGCCAAAATTTGTAGGCTCTTCCTTCTGGTGAAATTGAAACTTTCAGATGGGATTTTTGTTCCTGATTCTCAAAGTAGAGTAGCAAAAAACCCCTAGTGGTACCCATGCCACAGCCTTGAAATTTCCCCTGCCATATTAACTGGTCCACTCCCCTTAATCTCAGTTTCCCAGAAAGTATCAAGACATACACAAAATGTAGACAAATTTTCTGCCAGAGTGTAAAACACACTGGGGTCCAAGTGCCAGTGCAGTCCTTGTTCCCAACTATAACCTCCTGTGCCTCGTCTCTTGGCCATCTGCACTTCCGTCAGCAGTGTTTTTGTTTTTTGGGTTTTTTGTTGTTTTTTTTTTTGCTGCTGGGGATCCAACTTGGGGCCTTGCACTTGTAAGGCAAGCACTCTAACCACTGAGCTAAATCCCCAGCCCAGCATTCTGATTTTCTGACCCATGACCAGAATCTCCCACCAAGCTTGGCTCACAGCATTCTAGGGCTGCTTCCCCAGGCCACATCTCCGAACCTTTCCAAACTCTTCCTGCAAGCCAATTCCAAAGGCTTTTAAACCACATGGTCAGCTAATAGCCCCACTCTCTGTACCAAAATCTGTCTTAGTCACTTTCTCATTGCTGATACACAATACCCAACACCCACAACATAAAGCAGGAGTGGTTTATTTTACTTATTTATTTATTTACTTATTTGGTGCTGGGGATTGAACTCAGGGCAGGAGTGGTTTATTTTGGCTCAGAATTGTAGAGGTTTCAGCTCACAGCTGGCTCCAGAGCAGGAGGGCAAGGTGGAAGGGCCTATGGCAGAGGAAAGCTGCTCACATCATGGCAGCCAGGCAGCAGGGAGAAGGGGAGCTGCGCAGGGAGATAAACCGTTCCAGGCCTTGCCCACGCTGAGCCCTCTCTTCTGATCATGCCCCACGTGCTATGCAAAACCAGCATTTATCCCGTAATCTGGTCATTTTCCACAAGCCCACACTCCTGAACACCTGAGGCTTTGGTGGGGGATGGGGGGGGAACCTCTAGATACAAATCAGAACTTGTATTTCTGGTTCTGTGCGAGTGAACAAATCCAGAACCCCAGCCAGGGCCCACTTGCATCACTACCATTAGCGGATGTCTTCTGATAGAGAATCATTTGAGAATCTACTAAGGAAACAGTATATAGGGTCAGAATTTTAGGCTCAGCCGTGCCTCTGGCTCCGTAGCCCTGGGAAAGTCACCGGCTGTTTTCCCACCAGGATCCTCCCTGCTAGAGAGAAAATCAGAGCCTATGATCCCGAAGTCGGCTCCAGCTCTGTGTCTGCGGGTCGCTCTAACAGAGGCTGCTGCTGTGCGTCTTTTCCTTCCGCAGTGTTTCTGCAGACTTGCTCAGGACCCAAATGCTCCATTAGGTCAGAGTAAATGAGTACGCATAACAAAACCCTTTGGGGAACTCTGTGGGTAGGGGATAGACGGGGCAGATTTCTTAAACACAGTGACCCTTAGGGGCTCCCCTGAGGAGGAGCTGTGAGACTGAGAGACGGAGCCCTTGTGCAAGAAGGTGGTTTGGGGAGATAAGGATTCTGGGTAGGGTGGCGGGGTGTCATATCTAAAGCTTACAAAGGGGAAGAAAGGAGCCCTAAACAAGAAAGATCCTCTAAAAAGTAAAAATACAAGGTATTTCAAAGACATATTAAGAGAGTTGAGCAGAGGAAATAATATCAGATGAATTGTACTTAGAAATATCCCATTAGAGAGAAAAAAAAAAAAGAAATATCCCATTGAGGGGGTGGGGATTTAGCTCAGTGGTAGAGCACTTGCCTCCCAAGCACAAGGCCCTGAGTTCGATCCCCAGCACCCACGAAAAAAAGAAAAAAAGAAAAAGAAAAAAAATATTCTGCTGAATCCCTGGGATGACAGTCAAGAGTCTGATCTGGAGATAGAGGATCAGAAATCTGAATTTTGGCTGGGCATGTTGGCACATGCCTGTAATCCCACCACTCAGGAGGCTGAGGCAAGAGGGTTATCAAGAGCTCGAGGCCAGCCTGAGCTGCACAGTGAGACCCTCTCTCAAAAGAAAAAACAAGTGAAGTATGTATAAAGTTTCAGTTATGCTAGGTGGATACATTTTAGAGATCTGTATAAATAGGGCCTACAATTAAGAATAGAGTATTGTGCCCTTCAAGATTTGTTAAAAGCGTAGGTCTCATATTACATGTTCTTATGACAATAGGAAACAAATACAAAAACCCAGAAGGGCCAAGGATAAACAGGCAATAGCTCTGAGAACTTCCGCAGCTTTTAATATGTCTGTTGCCTTGAGATTGGGATGGTATCATGAGTGTTTGTATATGTCCAAGCTCATCCAATTGTACCCATTGAATAGATGCAAGTTTTTGCATATCAATCATACTTTTTTTTCAGTACCAGGGATTAAACCCAAGGCCTTCACACCGAGCTATATCCCTGGCCCTTTTTATATTTTGACACAGGATCTCTCTAAATTGCTAAATTGCCCAGACTAGATTTGAAATTGCAATCCTCCTGCCTCAGCCTCCCAGGGTGCTAGCATTACAAGGACATTATCACATGCTGCTAGGTCAGCCAATTTAATCATTGTAGGTGTTTCCTTCATGACTGTCTCACAATTTAGCTATTCAGAACTCTATCTTGTTTGTTTATCCTATTGGACATTTATATTTTTTCCATTTTTTTGCTCTCTTAAGTGTTGCTATGATGAACATTTTGCTTTTGGTTTTTTTTTTTTT
>PVJO010025578.1:0-22530 GCA_004026905.1 Hystrix cristata
GTGCTGCTGGGAACTCGGTTCCTCCACTCAGATCATATGGGCTGCTCTTTCCCAGCGCACAAAAGAGATCAAGCAAATGAACAGAATGTTCTGCATTAAAGCCCCTTCCCCAGTGCCCCGTACATTTCCTCTCCTTGGGCACAGGCACCTGCTGGTAATCGGCGAGGGGGCCACGTGAGCAGGAACACTCAGAAGTCGGTTGCTTCAGCTCAGATGGCCCTTTTTTATCTCTGCTTTTTGTAAGCCTATGTGCTCAAGCCTATTTTTTTTAATTGTGTTTCTAGCACATATTTAACTAAGATACATACAACTTGATCTTTTGAGGAACAGCAAATTCCCGGTGGCAAGGTGGCAAGGTGAAAGCTGCAAACTCCAAGGCCAGCCTGGCTGCGGCATGAGCATCCCCCGCTGCTAACTGGCCAGGTGACTTGAGTCAGCTCACCAGCGTCTCTGTCCCTAGTCCCCTGGTGTGCCCAGAACCCATCTGGGGCATCGCTGTGAGGACCACATCTGTGCGTTCAAGGCCCCCGCAGCAGCCTCAGGAGAGTTACCGCTGGAGCACACTTGAGCCTGGGGGTGGTAGAGTTGGTAGCTTCGAAGAGGACGTGACAGCCAGGGCCACAGTCCTTTCGCCGTTCTGTTTTCATCACTCACTCAGCGGTGCAGCCTCAATGTCAATTAAAAATGCAGACAGTGTGGCGGTATTGGGAAGTAAGCATCCCTCTGTGGGACTCATCCTCCTGGCAACACTGTCCCCATCCTGCTTCCTGCAGCGGTGTCCACTGCCTCCTGCGTACAACACATCCTGCTGGACCTTCTCCTGCTGTATGACACGCTTGACCTTGGCCTGGAGAGTACACAGGTGATCAGGACGTAGGATGGGCAGGCAAGAAAATACAGCAGGATGCCGAGTGTCTGGTGGGCAGAGGCGACGAGAGGAGGAGGCAGGAGGAGTGTCCAGCATGACCCGATGCGGAGGGACTCTGGTGCCAGGCGGGGAGCCGGACTGTGGCTTTCCACTATGCGGTTCGCAGACCAGCAGCAGCGCCTCCTCTGCACACCTGGAGGAAGGAGGGTGTGAGGCCCACCTGGAGCTGCCACTCAGAAGCTCCAGGGTGGGGAGCAACCGGAGTTTGACAAGCCCTCCAGGTGACGCCCATGGGACTTGAAGCTTGAGCACTGCTGTGCTAGGAGAACTGGTGTTCCGTCCTCTGTCCCAGGGACCAAGAAGGAATGTGGATAACCTGGCCCCAGAGGTACCACACGAGAGGATGTCGCAGACTTGAGCTCCTGCCCAAGGTGCACTGCAGGAGGAATGAAAGGCGCTGGGGCGGGGCTGGGAAATCAGATTAGCCATCTCACCTGCGGGCCTCATCGCTTTCTGAGAGTCCCCTCTGGGGAGTCAGCCCCTCCCCTTTGCTCAGGAAAATGTCGTCCCTGCAAACAGCTTCACAGATTCCTCTGGAGGACACAGCAAAGTGCACACCATCCATAATAAATGAGCCCATTTCCTGTGCAAACCAGGTGGGAGTGGGGACAGATTAGCCCTGGTAATGGAGTTAAAGTCAAGCTCATTTGTTTGCAAGATTAGGGGGAAGTCAGAGTCCCTCCACCTGGCTGTGTCTGTTGGGAGTGGGGAGGCTGCAGGAGGTGGTGTCCTTACCTAAGGTGTGTGTTGTGTGTGCACGCCTGGGTTCATTTTTGCATCAACAAAATGAGATTTTTCATTTTCACGAGAGAAACAGGAGCATAGAGCCAGAGACCCTGAATCGGTTCAGTCACAGCTGGGACCTGCAGCCTCTTGTCTTCCAGCCCTGGCCCACCTGGGACCCGGTTCCGGCCCTGAACCTGCTCTGTACCCCTGCCTCGGTGGTGGCAAGGTGGGAGGGGGGTTCCTGCTGGTTGCTCACTATGAACAAATAGTTTCTTCGTTCACAAGTACCTCTTTCTGGATGCTCAAGCTAAGGATACAAAAGAACCATCATCTCCCACTGAACCAACTCAGGTCTCTCAAAGGAACCTCCTGGGAGGGGACAATAGCCAGAAGAGGTTGTGCAGGAAGACTTGGACTCTCCCTGTAGCTCCACAGTCACCCTCCCTCGGGGCTTTGCCAGGAATTACTGCTTTCACACTTGGCTGGCCTCAGGACCACTGTGGCTTCATTAAGAGTATTTCCCAATAAAGTCACACTTTCTTTCCTTTCTGCCTAGGCTGGGGCAGTTAAACAAGGCTTTACTGGAAGCTCAGGGATGTGATAGGGAGAAAAATAAAATACAGAGAGTTGTTGCAACCGGCCAATTAGGCTCACAGTGGCTCTTCTTCTCTTAGGAGGCCTGGTCCCTTTCCCTCCCTACTCCCTGCCTGCTGAGGGTGTTGGGTGCCATCTTGGTTTTCAGTACTGGGCGCCATCTTGGTCCCCAGTGCTGGGAGCCATCTTGGTCCCCAGTGCTGAGATCTTCTGTCTGGACAACAGCTTCCTTATGGTTGAAATCCAGGAGACTGAGGCCCAGAGAGGTGTGAGCTGCTTCTGGCTGTCTAGGGATGGCCTTCAGCATTCTGGGTACTGACCAAGGACCCTATTCTTCTAGACAGGACTGCAAAAGAATGAAAGGACATTCTCTTCAGGGGAACTTTTATTCCTTTCTATATGAAGATGTAGTTCCAGCATCGATACCTCCAAATATAACACAGCAAGCCTAAATCTACTACAAGGATAAATAAATAGAAAACCAAGGCCCACCACTCTGGAGCCATGCCTGCATCCCTGCCTGTTCTCCAGATGGCCAGGATGCTGTATCCTCCAACACTGGCCTCAACTCTGGACTTGTGCCCAGAGATCTAGCTGGTCCCGCCCTCCTCCATCCCTCCCTTCAGCCTCCTCTTCCTGTGGCTAGGTCTGGTTCCCCATCCTGGGCTCCCTGTCTCCCTATCCAGCAGAGGTGAACCACCCCCTGCCTGAGCTAGAGGCGGACCATCTGCGCTGAAGGTTTCTACGAAGACTTATAAGAAAGTATAGCAAGTATGGGCCTAAGCTCACACTAGCACTCTGTCCAGAGCTGGTGGATTTACAAGGCTCCGGTTCCTAGCAGTAGGCCCCCAAGGAAGAGGCTCCTGAAATTGAGATTCTTGCTGTTCCATCCTGGGAGAGCCCAGGTTTCAGGTGAGAGCATGCTGGTCCTCACTGGGGAAGTTACCTCCGCATTTTCTTAAAACCCACCATGGCTCTCAGTGTCTATTTTAGACAAAGTCTGAGCTGCTCAACATGACCCACAGCCTCCTTAGCACCTTGCCCTTGCCTTGACCCATCCATTGTGCAAACCACGGTAGGCTCTTGTTGGTACCCACTCCACCCTCTGCCTGGTGGACTCTGACCTGTTCCACAAGATGCAGCTCCAATGTGACCCCCTTAGGGAGTCCTCCCTGAGTGCCCTGCCCACCCTGCTGGGATCCTCCCAGCACAAGCAGCTCCTCTGTCCCTCCCATAGGATTTCTCCCACCCTTTGCTAATGATTTGTCTGCAAGCCGGACTCCCACTTTGGGCTGTGGGGTCCTAGTGGTGGTTCCTGCACATTTTCATCTCCCTGATGTCTCCACTATGGGGAAATACATGGAAGATGCCAAATGAAGAAGGAATTGAGGGAGCCAGGGCCAGGAAAGCACATGGAGCTGGGGAGACCATGGACTCCCCAGAGACCCAGTGCCCTACAATGTCAGCCATCTTCTCGCCTCGCATTCCCAGAATCCCTTTCTTCTCCTTAAATGCTAAGCAGAACCTGTGGGGGAAGTAAGTAGGTAGAAGCCACCAGATGTCTTTCCTTGTTGCTTCTGAGCCAGGCTTCTCTGCAGAGGTCAGGGCCCACTCTCTGCTCCTCCCACCTGCCAGCTGGCTCCTTTGAAAATGGTGAGGTTAATTTTACAGCCAGAGGAGGCTGCAGAGATGAGCACTCCTGCCTCAGGGACTGGAGTCCCTTTGTGTCCTGCAGGATGGGGCTCCTTCCCAGAACACAGGGCCCCAGGACCCCGAGCCAGGACCGCCTCAGGGGTGGGTAGAAGAGGCTGCTGCCTATGGGGCAGTGTGATGCCGGAGTGAGGCTGCTTCCAAAGAGGCAGCACCTCCTACCCCTGGGTGCCATCTCTCCTCTTTCTGGAGCTGTTCAAAGACTACTCGTTAGCACTCTGTGCTTCCAGCTTGGGTCGGAAAGACTCTGGAATCATGGGTCCCAGGGAGAGAGAGCAGCAAATTATCAGCAAATTCTTCAGGGAGGTCACTTTAACAGATGATGAGAACCATCTCAGGCAGCCGGCTGCCATAACAAAGCACTGCAGGCAAATGGTTTCAACGCTGGGATTTTACTTTCTCACCATTCTGGAGGCTGGAAGTCAGAGCAGAGCTCTGGCATCCCCAGAGGTTAGCGGGGCTCTCATCCTGGGAGCCACATGACACCTTCTTGCTGTGTCTTCACATGGGACAGAGTTCTGGGGTCTCTTGTAAGCCACAGGGCAAGGGCTCCACCTTTGTGGGTTCCTTTAATCCAAATTTCCATAAGGCTCCAAATACCATGACATTTGGGATTTGAAGCTTCCACACAGGAGTTTGGGAGGGGGCACAATTCAGCCCAGACCAAGAACTCTATGACCGACAGAAACGAAGGCAGGTCAGTAACCCACGAGCCCTAGCCAGAGGAATAAGGCAGACTCCTTATACTTGTATGGTGCCTCAGATCCTGTAGACAGGGACACATGTCAGTGAGATTCATCCATGCTGCTGTGTATAACTGTAGTCCATTCCTTTTCTTTGCTGTGTAGTATTCTACGTGTGATTATGCCGAAGAGTCTCTGTCTTTTTATTGTGAACAGACTGACTTGTTTCTGGTTTGGGGCCATTATGAATAAAATTACCATGAGATTTTTGTGTGTATTGGTTTCTGGACATGAGCCCTTGTTTCTCTGAAATAAATACCTCACAGTGGGCTTGCTGAAGCTTAGAGGGGTTCCACACTGTGGTTAGATTACTTCAGAAGGAACATAGGTGGTCAGACAGACCTGTTTCAAGGGCCCATTCCGCTACTGTGTGACCCTGGCTTACGCGCTTGTCCTCTCTGAGCTGTGGTATTCTTCATCTGTCAGCCGAGGCTGAGAATATATCCCTCCAGTGATTAAAAGACAGAGGACCCTTGTGGAGAACCTTGTACGGTGCCCGCACACTTGAGAAAATGACAGTTCCTGTGACTTCCCTCCCAATTTCTGTTTCTAATTTCTCTCAGCCCAGCCTTTCCTCAGGAATCAAGTGGCTCAAAATGCGCATGCCTGAGCTCGTCACCCATAAACTGGGCCGCCACTATGGAGGAGGTACCACCGTCAGCACCGTCCTTTGCATATGGATGATGTTCCCTCGGTGGTAGATGTGTATGGCTCATGCTGCCTGGAATAGTATTCCCTGCTTCAGAAGGGCTCCTCTGAACCATGCAGGCAGAGGAAGGTGCCAATCAGGCCCCCAGCTCCCGCGGTCTACCTAGGACTGGTCACGTGCTGCAGGCCTAGCCAATTAGAATCCTTCCCTAGGACTGCCCACATGATACAGGCCTGGCCAATCAGAATTTTTCCTTGGAATTTACCATGTGATGCAGGTTTGGCCAATCAGAATCCTTCCCTAGGATTTTGAAACAGGAGCTCCAGAAAGAGGGCCCTTTTGTCTTCTGGTTGTAAAATTTCCAGATGGATGTGAGTTCAGAGCTGATTCCTGATCAGTGTCTCAACAACTCCTTACCCACTGCCTACCATGTGAAGAAAAATGGTGAACAAGACGAGAGTTTACAAGGAGAGCAGACATGGAAGGGAGGGAGGGAGTGAGGCAGAGCTACTGGCTCATGTGTCTTTGGCTCCAGGTATCCTGAGTCCAGCTTCCTCCATTGTTTTTTGGTTTCATTACATAATAAACCTTGCATTCTATTTAAACTACCTTGTGTTAGATTTATAACATTTGTTTCCATGACAGTCCCGTCAAATACACCCTATCCGAAGGGCTCAGGCCAAAGCCTCCAGAGCATCCCCAGCTCTCCCAGGCTACACCCACCAGGCCCTTCCCTGCACCAGAGCTCCTCATGCGTGCTGTCCACTTGTGAAGTCAAGGCCAGGGCATGCCAGCCCCGGTGAGGGCTCTGCACATGTGCAAGGCAAATGGATGGCCCAGCTCTGATCTTGAGCTTGCAGCCTTGCTGTACAATTTCTCATCATTGCTCTCTGATTTAGGGTTCTTTCCTTGGCATGATATTGACAGTCAGAAGATTTGATAGGTTCTCTACAGGCTGTCTACATAACACGGCCTCAGTGCAGGAAAGGAATGATGTTCAGTTTTTAAGAGTCTTAACTGTGGCCACGTTTTATTTTCAACAACATGCCGGAGACCTTAGCCACTGTCCTGGCCTGGGTGGGGGCATGGACCTGCTGACATCAGGAAGCTCGGCCCTGCTGGGTTGCTGCCTGCCTAGGTAGCCTCAAATGGAACTTACGTTCCCAGCATTTTTGCAGGAGCAGGTGGGTAATGAGAGAGGCCCAAATAGGAGTGGGGAAATAGGAAGGAGGATCATGTCCACTCTGGCTCCAGTCCTTGAGAGGCAGCCTGATGGCCCATCACAGCAGCTGTTTGATGTGCCCCTGCCAGGCAGGACATTAGCTGTGACTGATTGTCTCATTTGGGCCCAATTTTTTTTACCTCTCCCTGTGTTCACACCCCTTACTTTGTTCCTTCGCTGTGTGATCTCAGTGGGGCAAGGTGACATGCTCCATCTCTTGACTCTGGGCTCGCCACATGGCTGGCTTTGGCTAGGGAGGTATTTGTGAGGCACAGCAAGGCTATTAACATGCTCTCTTGAATCTCTGCCCTTGCTGTGAGAGCATGCTAGGCCAGCCTGTCAGGAGCAAGACACACGTGGAGTAGAGTCAAGTCTCCCCATTCCCCTAGCCAAGGCCAGCCCACAGCTCCAGCATCCAGCCCACCACCAGGCATGATAGTTAATCCAGCAATGGAGACCAGAAGAACCGCACTGCTGAGCCCTGCCTAAATCACTGACCCGCCATGAAAGTGGTCATGATTTAAAGTCACTGAGTTTTGGGCTGGCTTATGAGGTAGCAGTATTGTGACAGTGGGTAACAAAGACACCAGCTCTCATGCAGGAAGTGTCAAACCACACGTGTGCAGACCAACCAGGTAGAAAAGAAAGCTGACCAGGGGAGAGCTGAGTTTCTTAAAATGTTTCAAGGAAACACGTACTTTGAGGATTGTGTCTTCAGGCCTGCAGTAGCTAAAGCGGACGTTAAGGAATCATTCTCAAGTTGAGGAATGTATGTTAAGTAAAATATAAAATTCCTTTGTTGTTTGTTTATTGATATGAGCTGTGAAGTAGTTTGGAAAAGAACTTTAGTTGCTAGTCTGATGAAATTATATTTTGTGATAAGTATAACCCCAGGCATAATTTTTTAAATAAACATCTTCATCTTTTGTTTCCTTTGTTCATTTACCTCCATCTTTTAAAAAAATTTTTATTTTTCAATGGTGGGAATGGAACCCAGAACCTTGCGTATGCCGGGCAAATGCTCTACCACTGAGCTACGCCCCAGCCTCTGCCTCCCTCCTTTTAACACTTTCTGTTCCATCTTTGTGGTCTCTTCTCCTCCACAGGTACCTAGTATACTAAGGTTGGTTCATGTCTCTACTAAGTAAAGAAACAGTTAAGAAAACTAACTCAGCTTACAGAGTGGTAACATTTGCACACCAGGGAATTAGAAGCAGACTAGAACTTGAAGCACATTTTCTTCCACAATATGATAGTAGAGGACAGAAAAAGTGGGCCTTGGGGCCTGGAAAGAGCAGAACACTGCCATGGTGGCACATCCTTGAAGATGCATATTTTATCTATGTGAATGTGCTAGGGATTCCTCATGGGGTGCCACCAGTAGCCTGGTAGAAGCAAACAGAATTCTTCTGAAAAACATACTTTAAACACAGAATGCAAAGAATTCTCACATAAAAAGTGAAGAACATGAGCTCATAGTTTAAAAAATCCCCCGGCCCACAAGGGAACAAGCTACCATGAGTAAGAGTTACAAGAAATAACACATTCAAGGATCATTTGCTCAAAAATAAAAGTATTGTAAACCTCAGCCACCCATTGTATTATGCAGGCCCTGCAATAGGATCTCCATAGACTTGTGAGGAGTCATTATGAGAACTGTCTCACATCACCACGGTGGGTGAGAATTCCCAGGAAATCGTCCACAGAACCAGGAAGGGGGTCATGTAATTGAGCCCATTCAATCCAAGGCCCATGAACTTGGTGGGGCAGGGAGAAGGGGTCTGTCTTGGTCACTTTCCTCCTATTGCTGAGATGAAACACCCAACACCCAAAGTTAAGAGAAGAAAGGTTTATTTAGCTCAGTTTGTAGAAGTTTCAGTTCACAATCTCCTGGATCCAAGCCAGGGTGGCCTGGCAGACAGGCAGAAGGCAGCAAGGTAAGCAAGGGGCCTAAACAGTTTCTTTCTGCACCTTATATCCTACCCAGGCTGCCAGGATTAGGGTGGTGCCAATTTGTGGATTGATTTAGTAATCACATGCCCTTAATCCCAGTGTCACATACTCTAGATCCAGCCACCTCTGAAAAAGCCCCACCTATGACTGCATGAGGCTTTGGGGGGACATCTAGGCACATACCATAACAGGGTCATTGGTGTAAATCCCAGAGTCCAAGTGTTCCTGGCTCAGAGGTCCCAATAGACCAGATTCAGTCACCTATCGCAAATCCCAATCAAGGAGCGGAGACAGAAGGACAGGAAAATGGCTTTAATCCATGCGGCCAGGCCAGGAGCACAATAAAGAGTTCAAGATCTGTCTTCTAGGACTGACAGAAGCTTTGGGTTTTATAGAAAAGGGGAACGAAGGCAAGGGCTGGGGGGTTGCATATCTGGGGGGCTGCGCAGCTGGCAGTTTGGGTGATCCTGCTCACCTAGGGGTCCTGTTGACGTTATCTCAGGACTGGTCCTGAAAGGCGGCTCCAGAGTAGTCCTCATGGCTGAGGGCACAGTCTGGCTCCCAGGAGGCGACTGCTCCTGCACGGGGTGAGGGTGACCTCATCATGGGGTGGTGCATGGGGCTCTGCTTTGCCTGGATTCTGGGTGACTGCAGGTTGAGGACCATGACTGGCGCCTTCTAGGCATCTCTCTGGGGGGTCTAGAACAGGACACTGTAAAAACTGACAGTTGGATGTCCCTGAAAATCCTGAAAATACCTTCTCTCATGCTCATCTCAGTCTCCTCATCTTGAAGGGGAACAAGACGCGATGGGGACATTGAGGTCTAATAAACCTGCTACCAGTTTTTGTCTTTTGTTGTTGTTGTTTGTTGTTTGTTTTTGGTGCCGGGGATGGAACTCAGGGCCTTGCATTTGCTAGGCAAGCCTCTGAGCTAAACCCCCAGCTCCCTGCTACTAGTTTTTAGGCAGAAGCTGCTTTGGTGACCACCACACCCACGTGCAGACCTGAGCAGGGGTCTGACCAAGGTTTCAAGGTGATAAAGGAGACAGAACAGAGCGGGGAAAGAGATGTCAAGGTTTATCCTGCCCTCGGTTGTCCACCGGGCACTGCAGACCCAGCTCTGAGTCTGTTCCACGAACCGAGAACCTGGAGCTCCAGCACCCCAAGAGCTGGGGAGGGCGGAGTCCCAGGCCAAGGAAAAGGGGCAAAGTCAGGGAGAGAATTTGCCCTCCCTCCACCATCTTCTTTTTCCTGCTCTTCCTCTTCCTCATCCTCCTCCTCCTTTTTTCTTTCTTTTTTTTTTTCTTTTTCTTTACTACTGGGAATTGAATTCAGGTCCTTCGCACTGATCTACATCCTCATCCCTTTATTATTTTTATTTTGAGACAGGGTCTCTCTAAGTCACTACGTTGCCCAGTCTGGGCTTGAACTCATGATCCTCCTGCTTCATCCTCGCAGAGTGCTGGGGTACAGGCCTGCATCACCACCCCCAGCCTCCACCTTCTTGTTCTGATGCCCACCCACACTGCTGAGAGTGGCTTTTTCTTCCCCGGCCTACTGACTCACATGCTGGTGGCTTCGGGGAACACCCTCACTGTCATGCCCGGAAGTGACTTTTCACCAGCCACTGAACTTCCTTTCGCTCTGCCCAGGTGACACACAACATGAACCATCACGCCTGGTTTAAAAGTAGTATGTCCAGCACGTTTAATTCATTAAAAGAGGAGTGAAAGTGTGTCATATCTGGGAACAGCCACCAACATTGACTGGATAATTTGCAAAAGAACTAAATATAAACCCATATGTGAAAAAAGATTATTGAAATAAAAACTCTATAGAAGGGAGCGATCACAGATCTAGGCATCACTGAAGCAAGAATTTGCAACCCAGAAGGTGGATCAGACTTGACCCCACTGCCTGGAACACTAAGTTCTCAACATTGAGAGAGTGGAAATGGGGGGCGCATTGCTGGGAGGGCGGGGGAGCTGGACAGCCAATGGGGAACTGGGCAGGTGTACAAGCGTCGGTTTTTCCACTTCCTCCATGAGAGAGGGTGGAAAGCTGAGGAGATTTCACCTGGAGAACAGAGGCCAGCAGGACTGACCACATGGCATCAGGAAAGACCACCCGAGTTACCAGATATCCCAAAAGGCAAGTAAGGTAAGTGCTCTGGTTATCTAGTGCTAGGTAACACCACCCCGCAACTTAAGGGTCGAAGCGACCGTAATATTTGTTTTGCTCCAGAATCTGCAATTTGGGCAGGACTTTGCGGAGCAGCCTGCCTCTGTCCACACAGCATCAGATGAGTGACCCCACTAGGGGCCTATGAGGGGCTTCTTGGCTGGCTGGTGGGTGCTGGCAGTCAGCTAGGAGCTTGATGGGTTTCTCCAAGGGCTGTGTGGGCTTTCTCAAAACAGGGTGGCTGAATCCCCAAAGAGAGGGCAGAAGAATTTGAGATTTTTATTTCCTACCTTTACAAGCTACATGGTGTCACTCCACCTATATGCTGTTTGTTGGTGGAGGCAGTCACAAAAATCTGCCTGGAGTCAAGGAGGAGGCTGGGTAGGAAGGTTCTAGACAGACGATTGAAACTTTTTTGGAAATGCCACCTGATGCAGGAGATGTCAGTCTAGGGTCCGGTGAGGGTCAGAGTTAGTTTATGATCTTGGGCAAGGAACTTAACCTTCCTGTACCTCAGATTCCCTAGCTATTAAGTGGGATAACGACAGTACTCAGCCTCACAGGGATGTTGTGAGGATTTGGCTGGTTAACGGAGGTGAAGAACGGAGCAGGGTGCCCTGCTTCTGGCAAGGGGCATGAGGGGGTCAGCTGATATCAGGAACAGGTGACTTCTCCAGAAGGATGAGGGACCAAACAGGGTGCCCAGTGCCAAAGTGTGTGAACAGGAAGTGAGACCACCTTACAATCAGGAGAACCAGACACACAGCCTTGTCCCCGAGGTCCCCCAAAGCCCTCCAGGTCCTGTCTCCATGGTCCTGACATCTATTGGGCCCATCCCTGGGGTGGGCAGGTCTGGTGAGGAATCCTTGGGGACAGGAGGTCAGGAGGACAGGCTTCCCGGAGGGCAGATGGTCTGTCAGCCTCAGCCTCTCATCCTGCCCCGCATGGAGGCAGCACCAAGGGGTCCACCTTGACTTTGACCACCTTTCACTTCTGCCTTCTGTGTTGCTAGAGTTCAAGGCAAGGAGGGATCTCCCTGTCCGTGCCATCTCCAACACCATGGTGGGCTTGGGGTGATGGTCCCTCAGACTGAGCTGAGTGGACAGGAGGGTAGTCACTCCCTGATCTCTGGTCCACATTGACATCTCTGGCCCACAGGTGGCTCCCTCATGTTCTGGCAGGCCACGATAGTCCCCTGTGAACTTCTTTACTGCCACTTCAATGTGATTCGAGCAAGGAGGAAGGGGTAGCAGGAATACAAAGACCTCCACCCTGCGCAGCCAACCTACAGTGACTTGAATCACAGCATAGGGAATTGTTGAAGGCTCATGTGGGGAGCGGGCTCCATGTGCAGCCCGATGTCTCCTCTGCCCTAATCCCGGGCTCTACCCCCTGAACTCTTCTGCACCCAGGTGCCCATGCCCATCCTGCCCGCTCTAGTCCTCTCCAAGCCAGGTTGAACCCTCCACCACCCTAGAAATGGCTAAGCTCAGAGGCTGACATCTGACTGTCCACAATGCCACCGTCTTCATATGGCCCTACCATGTCTGGCTGGTGTTGTGACTTCCCTGTCACCAGTGTCCGCTTTGGGGTCCTTCTCAGGCCATCTCATCAACTCTGCTGGGGCCCACCAGCCCTCTGCTCCTGAGATGCCTTCCGGCCCAGTCCTTTGACAGCTCCAGTTCCAGATCCAGCTGCTGCCAGGTTGTGCAAATCAAGTTTTATGCCACACGCATGGCTTTTTGATGCTACAGTGATGGTAGTTGTGACACAGACTATCAGGCCCATAAGACCAAAAATATTTACTCTGTGGCCCTTGACAGACAAAGCTGGATGAGCCCTGCTCTAGGCTTCCACTGTGAAGCGTCCCCAAGAGGGAAAAAGCCATCTGTGACTCTCCCACCTTAGCCTGTGACCTGGTCAGTAGCCCCCCTGGAACAGGAAGTGAGTGGGCCTTGCCCCCTTCTCCTGGAGGCTGCAGGGACCTGAAGCCTTAGGCACACTCCACTGTGATCTGACTTCTGGGCAAGAGCACCCCTGCTTCCTGAAGACCACAGACAGCAGGACACCAGCCACCAACCTTGGCTGAATGTCACTTGCAGGTGACACCCATCAGGAAGGAGCTGGGAAAGGGCACCCTAGAACTGTACTGGTCAGCTGGAAGCTGGCACCTGGCATCTTCCGAAGATACCATCTCCAAAGCCATAATCCCCACCGTTAAAATCCTAAAAGATAAAATCTGTAAAAATGTAAAATTACAAAAAGTATAATCCTGAAATTTTCACATTCTGAATGTTGAAATCCTAAAGACTGAAATCTCCAAAGCCAAAACCATCATCGCACAGCCATTAACCTTGATTGTCACCTTTCAGAGGCTCCTGGGGAGGAGACAGGACTGTGGGGGCACTAACTCTGTCCCTAAGACAGCAGGGCAAGTTTAGTGGATCAGGAGGAAGTCTGGCCTTGGGACTCTACTTTGTCCCTGCCTCTTCCTCTTGGGCTCTTCCCCAGCTTGCTACTTCCCAGATGCCATGAGGTGAGCAGCTTACTTCGCCCACATCTTTCCACCATGATATTTCAGCTTTGGAGCCAGCCAGCTATGGACTGAGCTCTCAGAAATTGTGAGCCAAAAAAACCCACCCGCCTTTAAATTCTGAATGTCAAGTATTTTGTCCCAGTAACAGGAAAGCTGATCAATACATGCTGAGGAATAAAAGGCTACAGGAGAGGGTTAGAGAGCGGGATTCAGGGGCAAGATTTAGTGCATGCTCAGTCATACATGGCATATTTACTGTTGTAGGCACAGCAAATATCTAGAATGGTGGTGAAGCATTCTTCTGGTGCATCTGTGAGGATGTTTCCCAAGGATGTGAGTGTGTAAGGAGTGGGCTGGTGTGGAGCACTTGTCATGGAGAAGATGAACCTGACCACCCTGGATCCGAGGGGCGGAGCCACCTCTTCCTGGTGATGGCAGATTTCAAATATAGTTCAAGGGTATGCAAGCAGCGCTCAGGGACACCACTTCTGTGACTCTCTGTAATCGATCCTGGCAGGGCTCTTTATCACGTGTTGGGTTTTCTTTTTAGTTTTTTAAGTTTCTTTTTTCCCTCCATTTAATTTTTCTCCTCAATATTTCCAGTTGTCAGCATCGTCTGCAGTGCCTTGTGCGGTGGGGTCACCCTGGCGTCATTTCCAACACAGAAAGTCCCGGTTGCGTGAAGACTTCTAGGGAGTTCCAAGTCATTTTATGACTCTTTTGCAAATATGATTCAGCAAAAGCACATTATTACACCATTGGCTTTGCGGGAAAGCAGTGTACATGAATGTAAAATCATTGCAGCATCCTTGCTAAATGGAGGTGCCTTTCTGTACGCCTGCATTCATGAAGGAGTAAATGTCTCGCAGTAGCAGGTCCTTTGGGCAATTGCACATGGTGTCCAGCGATGGCGACTTTGGTGGATGCCACCAGAGGATCTTGGTTGTCAGTCATGACATTTCAGGTGACACAAGAGTCACGAAGCTTCGTGTACACAAGTCCTGACCACAGCATAAGGCCAGTATCCCCTTTGCTTTTTGGCCTATTTCTGGATGAATCTGGGTGTCTGCACTTAACTGCTGTACTCATGCAACTGTCTGGGGGGTATCTGAGCCTTTACTCCTGCAGATGTGTGTGACATTGTTACCTAGCTCTGCATGAAGTGGCCTCTGTTCTCCCAGGCATGTATATGTTTCTAAATAAATCTCTCTTTAAAAATGTAAGTAAAAGTCTTTTCAAGAATTTTTAAATTGCCTTTGCCAGAATTATATTCTTGGGATTCTGATCTTCGGGATGTTGATATCAGAATCAGGTTGTTTGAGATGTGTCCTTCAGGACCATGGCCCAGAGCTCCTTTGTCCTCACACCTGTAACTCCCATCCTGCTCTGCTGCTTCCCAGATTTGCCTCTGCAGCTTTGACCTGTCTGCTAGCCTCCGGCCTGGCACAGAGGTACCTGCTGGCCATTGCAGCCCAGATGGTCAACGGCTCCTGATTCAGTGTGTGCCAAAGCAGGAATCTTCCTTCCCCCACCCAGCCCTTCCCTCTCCTGTCCTCCTGGCTCTGAGAGGGCTTCCCGCCCTTGCTCAAACTCTCCAGACTAGAAGCCTCCCAGGAGCCGCCCTAGAGCTCACTTCCTGGGCGATGGGAATGTTCCCCATCCGTGTCGCCCAATGCAGGGACCATATGTGACTCTCAGCACTCCAAAGTGGCTGGTGCAACCCAGGGACTAGAGTTTTAATTACAGCTAATTATAATTAATTTTATATAGAACGCCACATGCAGCTAACATATTGGACACTGCCATAATCTACAGCAAAAGCCCCACAGGGACCTGCTGGCCTGGTGTGTGACATGGGCTCCGTGAGTGGTGGCTCCCCTCCTGTCTTCTTCCCTTCCCAGCCTCCTTCCCTCCCTGCTCCGCTCCTCTCCTGCCCTTGTGCCTTTTCCTCCCTTTTCTCTTCTTGAGGCACCCCCTCTCCCCAGCCCTGCCCCCCAGGCCCCTCCCTCAGTGCCCCTTGGCATCTGCACCTCCTCCATGTCGGCCAACTCCGGTTGTAAATCAGCCCCAGTAATTTGCCATCTGGTTCAGGCCCTTAGCAGCAAGCAGAGGGAGCCAGGTGGATTCTGGCTGGAGGTGGCCGGGTAACCAGGCACTTCTGGTGGCCAAGGACCTCTGTCGTGTCTGAAGCTGGCACACCCCGTGCATGGTGCCTAGTGCCAGGAATCTGTGCCAGGCCTGAGTGGGCTGCTAATGACAGAGTTGCGGGGACCTGGGGGTGATGAGTGGCCGGGGGCCCAGCTGCAGGTGCCTTGAGTGGGCAGCAGCTGTGAGGGCCCCGGGCAGCATATCAGGCATCATGTCACCAGGCATTTGGGCCTTGTTATCATCGCTGGAGCTTCGAGGGACCATCAGTGGCAGGAAAGGGCATCATCGGGAAGCTGTGGTGGAGAGTGAGTTCTAGCCAGCGACGTCCCTCGCCAGGCCATCTTGAGTACCAGCCCTCCGAGGAAATTTAAATAAATTGTAGTCACGAATGAGCCAGCGAGTCCTGAAATGCTGATCCTCTTTGGCACCAGCCAGGATTGTGTCTCAGGGAGCCCAGTCCAGCCCAACTCCAGTGGCACATTTGGACACGTGGGCGCCTCACCTGGACAGCAAGAGGCTGGATTGGATGGGTAGCACCTACTTGCTGGGTGGTGGGGTATTTGGAAACCCTTCTCTGTGTGATGATCTGTTTTTACATGTGTCTGTGGACTTCCTCCACGTGCTCTTGGCAATTTCCGAGATGCAGTCAACAGAATGGCAGAGCTGCTCCAGTTCGAAGCAAATGAGGATGTCCCCAAGCATCGCCACTGTCCCTCTGTCCCCAAGCAGGGCCACAGCCACGAGGCAGCACTCACCTGGGGCCAGGCGCCACTCTGCAGGTGGACATGCAGAACCCTGCTCAGGCCTTGCCCTGGAGTTTCCTTGTCCCTGAGTCCCCTCGGGGAGTGGTGGTAGAAGGGACATGAAGGTGATTCACCTTACAGGTGTCTGCTAACACCGCTCACAGCCAAAGAGAAAATACAGGAGTCAGGTAAGTGACAACGTAGAGTCTGGTGAGATCTTTGTCCCATCCTGGACCTTCAGTTGCTTCTGGGCAAGCCTAACTCTGTGGTTTTGAACTCATCATGTAGCCCAGGCTGGCTTTGAAGTTGTAGCCATCCTCCTGCCTTAGGCTCCCAAGAGCTGGAATTAGCGGCATGAGTCACCTTGCCCAGTCACTCAGGGACTAGTCAGCATGCTGGGACAAGAAACAGGGACCATGACCCGAGGTGCCAGGTATTTCTGATCCATAGTCACTCACCCATCTGGGTATACCTGTTTTGGTGTCTGAGCCGGAATTCTGTCCCTGTCCTCTGCTCCCATCTGGGAGTTCAGGTGACCTTAGGAACAGGGTCACTGTCCACTTGTGTCTCCACAGGTGCCAACCAGCTGAATCCTAAATGGCTCCTGCACTTTTATCGAGAGCAGGGCCTGTCTTGGCTTCTGATAGCTTCTCTGCATGTTTGAGGCAGAAGGACTGGGAACTTCACAGCCTGGGGGCGGCTGCAGGGGAGCCAGAGCGTCCCTGTCCCGCTTCCCCGCTATGGGCACGCTCTGTGCTGCCTCCGAGCGTGGGTGAGCGGGGTGCTCTGCCTGACAGTCTGCTCCGCCTGCACACTGCTTCAGCTTCCTTCTCTTCCCACCCCTTTCTCTGGGACTCCATGTCATCATCAATAAAATGAGGGCTTTCCACTTCCTGACCATCTCTGATTTTAGGAATCCCCGACCAAAGACTGCAGGCCGAGGCCAGGAAGTAATACCTATTGCCCGCCTGGTCTACTTCTGCACAACGCCCTGCAATGTGATGATCTCCTCCTGTTTAATAGATGAGCTCACCAAGGTTGGTAACGCACCTGATGTCACAGACTAGGCAGTGATGGCACTGGCGTGTGTCCCTCTCCATGGTGGCAGGACCTCTCCCCTGTACTGTCTCTGGCCCGTGGGATGAGAATCTTCATTCTCTGCCTGGAACACACCCAGGGGATCACTGAGAGTGAACATGGGCTGGCAGGGAAAGCAGCTATGTTTGTGTGAGTATGCACATGCACAAATGTGTGTGTCTGTGTATATGTACACACATACGTATGTATCTATGTTTGTAGGTGCATGCATGCATTTGTTATTCCAAAGACACAGATGACGATATGTATTTGTGCGTGTGCACGAATATGTGGGTCCCCGTGTATGTGTCTGTGTGTGGAGATGGAGGTCGGGGTGCACATGGGTGGCACTTGGTCAGCGCCTGCATCCTCAGAAACCACAGTGGATTCTCTGTCCTTGCCACTCTCTTCTTCCTGTGTCCTCACCACTCCCTCCCTCTGTGTCTCATGGTGGACCTGCCTGAATTGGTTTTCTTTTGCAAGGAAAACAAAGCTTGCCCTTTCCAAACTCCAAATGCTTTTACCTGCTGGAAAATCTATAACGATTAACCAGATCTGCCAGGAAAGAAAAGCCTGGGCCCTGCTAAGACGGTCAGAGCGAAGGCAGGATGTGCTCTGGCGCTGGTTAAAAATGCAGAAGGACCATCGGCACATGATATGAGGAGCGCTCTTCTACTAAAGAGATTCAATGGCCCACAATTCAATTTGAACTGAAAGAATCCCCTCGATGACTCCTTATAAAGTCTTCCAGAGCCCTGAGTCAATATCTATGGGGCTGGTGAGGAGCAACTATTGATTAGCTGTCTCTGCCAATGAGCATTACAAGCCGAGGAGGTTGGAGGGGAGTCGTGGGCACCATTACCCGGCGGCACCTAATAATACTGGCACCTATTGACTGGCTGCAGTGTCGTCCAGGGGAGGACAAAAGGTGGCTGGTGCAGGGCCTGACTACTGGACCAAAGCCCCTGGCACTTTGGATCCCGCACGGGGACAAGTGAATCTGAGTCCTCCCTCCTACTAGGGACCCTGAAGTCAAGTTCCTAATAATTTCGTGACGGGAGATTTTGGGGTGTAAGATCAGACCTGATCTTATAAGACTTGAGATTTCATTTTGCTTTGACCAGTTTGGGGCACAAAAAGAAAAAGGGAAGTTGCTGAGATACCACACTTCCCTATGACATTGATTTGACAATCTCAGCTGTTCAAGAAGGTGACGCGGATCCCAGAGTAAGAAAACATGGCTCCTGAGCGCTTTAGAAAGTCCTCATGATAAAGCCTATGCATTAAAACACACGCACTACTCACCGAACAACTCAGGCCCTTGCTCTGAACCCAGCAACTTCGGCTTTGTACACAACTCTAATAAACTCTATTTTTCTAGTCTCGTGCTGTTTTAGTGCCAATAAACAACAAATAAGACTAAGCGGGTAAGTGACGGCCCTGTTAAAGGCAGCAGCAGGTCAGCAATGAGCGGTAATAACTAACCAAAGAGCAACAGCAAAGGAACTAGAGGCAGGAGGGGGGAGCGCTAATATTTGAAATCCTCGAAGGAAATGCAAACAGCTCTCAAGTTCCTTTACCAGGCTGAGATGACAACCATCCTCGGCTGGGGGGCTGAAACAGCAGGCGTTCACCTCTCACGGCTCTGCAAGATCAAAGTCCGAGATCCACACACCAGCAGGGAAGGAGTCTGGCAATCTCTGGCTGTATCCTCAAGTGCCATTTATTCTTTGGGCACATACAGTGGCTCCGGGGTCTCTTCCCCTTTTCATAAAGTTACCAATCATATCAGATTAGAGCTCACTGTCCTGACTTCACTTAACTCCTTAAAGTCCCATCCTCAACTAAGGTCACCTGGGGGGCTCGGGCTTTCCCCACACGCCTCTGAGGGGACACCTGCAGTCCCTGACAGTCCCCAAGGGCTACAGTGTCCCACGGTACAACTGATGCCCCTTCAAATCAGGTACTGTCACTGTCCTTTAAGGTGGTAGGGACATAAGGGATGCGCCCTATGAAGGTCTCCCTTCAAAAGGAAGAGACTATTTGCCAAAATGTTAGCTTTTAAAGGAGCAAGCTCAAGTTATTGAAAAAAGAATATCATTCTTGTGGAATGGTTCTTTTTACACTCTCTCCATCAGAGTCCTGCCAGAGCCGTCAAGAGATGTTGTCCTCAAATTAGGATCATTTGGGGAGAGTCTGTTAGAGGGGTGACTTACAAAGGGGTGGACAGATTGGGAACCACAGGACAACTGCTGGGGGCCAGGACAGGAAGGGTAGGGTGTCACAGCTTCTGCCTAAAGCTCAAGACACTAGGACTATGAGGCAGAGAAGACCACGGGGAGAGGGCTGGCCATCAAGAACTAGAGACTTAGCCCTCAAAGGTGGGTGCAAGGCAGCCAGGTATAGGGGAACGCAGGCAAGGACATGGCGAAGTAACCGTTAAGGTTTATATATATCTATGTCTCCTCAAAAGCTCACAGGTGGGATTTCAGCAAGACACTGGTCATGAGGGTACTGACCTCATCGATGGACCAAGCCATTGATGAATTCGTAGCTGAACAGCCTGTTAGGAGGTGGGCCCCATTTAGCAGAAGTGGATCACTGGGCGTCATGCCTTTGAAGGGTACCTCTCTTCGCTGGCTCTTTCCCTTTCTCTCTGCTTCCCAGCTGCCATGAGGTGAGCAGCCTTCCTCCACCAGACCCTTCCACCATGATGTTTCTGCCTTGGAGCCAGCTGATCATACAGTAACTAGGCTAATCTGTATACTCTCTTCCCCTTCAGTCTCCTGCAAGGAGATGCCGGAAACCCAACCGGAAGTCAGACCTCCGTGAGCCTCGGGTTAAATGCATGGCTTCAGCCTCCAGGGTGGAGGCAGACTGAGACTGGGCAGAGTAAATGGAAAAAGCTCTCTTGAGCTGCATTTTCCAGGTGCAACTGGTCCTGCCACGAATACCTGGCCCAAGGCATTGTTTGTGGGGTGCAGGCACTGCAGGAAGTTATCTCCCTTCTCCACTCCCCTCCTGCCAGCCCGGGTCCTATCTGAGGCTCCCCTGTTCTTCACAGCAGGGGCCAGCTCATCTAAAGTGTTTCCCAGCTCCAGCTCACTGAGGCCCATGATCAAACACACACATACTTGTCCCCATCATCAAAGAGAAGAGAAACTCATTTCACACCATGAAGCGTTTGGAGTGGAGCTCCATCGTTGATTCAAGCCTCACCCAACCTGAGCAACTAATTCTATGCTGCTGTGGCCACCACTGCTGCTACTGCTGAGTGCATCACCTTCCCCACACCTGGCCGATTGATTTGCACCAACCCCCTCTAATTAGCACATTGAGTGCTATGATTAGTCTTCCCCAGGAAGTGTGCCAAATGCCATTAATTATGGATATGATCTTAAATTATTCACGTACACTGTTTCTTCCCTGATATGTCCCCCTCATTTCCCATTTTTTGTCACATCTAAGAATAGCTCCAATTAAGCTTCAAAAAGTGGAAGTTTGTTATGTTAAAGAAAAGGTAAACCAAACATTAATCACCTCTTTTCTCCCCCAATAGTGGTGTTGGCAATGATTGGGTAAACGGTCCACGTAGGCTCAGACTCGCAATCTGCCTGCCTCAGCCTCCCCAAGTAAAACAGGATTATAGACAGCAAGGTAAAAAATGGACAGCAATTCTGCTTCAGGCCCCCAAAGATCAGCAGCCTGTCTTGCGGACTGTTGGCTCAGACACCCTAAGCATGTAGGGCCAGCCCTGCGTGTGGAGTGTGGTGGAGACTCGGGCAAATACTGTCTGACTCTCACTCCAGAGGCAGAAATGGCTTTAATGGAACGTCAAAGGGGGAAAAATGAAACCAGGCTGTCTGGAGTAAGTGTGTACCGAGATGTGTGGCCAAGTCATAATTGTCGGAAGAGTTCATAAATCTGAAGAGAAAGGTTGTTGGTTGAGCTAGAACTTGAGCTCGGCTCAGGATGGGAAGGAAAACTCAGAATTTCTCACACATATCCAATTTTGTATTTTATGAAAAACACTTTGCTTATTTGAACCTTGAAAAAAGACCCGGAGGTGATACAACATTCCCATGTCACAGATGAGAAAAACTGAGGCTCAGAAAACTCATGGAATGGACTTGCCCAAGTTGATCAAGTACAGTGTGATGAAGCCTGAACCAACGGCTTGGCCCAGAGACCATACAAAATAGTATTTCTTGCTGTTTTAATGACTGAATCTTGAGGTCATTTGTTATGCAGCAGTAGGTAACCGATACAGCATACCGAGGACCAGGACCTGAGATGGTGAAAATGGGCCTGCTTGGCTCTACCCAGGGCACACAAAACAATGTCACAAGAAAAACAACAGAAAAACCCGGATCTAAAACCTGTTGAAAATAACATGCTGCTTTGCCAAGGGTTCTCTGGAGGAGAGAAGAAAGAAGAATTAAGTTTCACAGCAGAAAGCAAAGCACCTCAGAGCCTTCTTTATCCTCCTATTCCTCTTGAAAATGTGCCTCAGACAGGTTGCATCCTCCAGGACTCAAGACCCTCTGCTTCTCTGCACCCTAAAGCTTCTAAAGGGTGCACCTCCTCCGATATCCTCCCGTGTCTGTTCCCCGAAACCAGCACAACAGAGGCCAACCCCTCACGGCACAAGTACCCTCGGAAGGCGGGACACGGTGGTCTCTGAATAACCTGGCCCTTGTCACAGCAGAGCAAAGTCAGTGAGCGTTCAGAGGAGGCCACGCCTGCCCGCCGCCGGGCTTGAACACCGGTGCCGGGGTGGGGACACTCCAGCAGGAGGCAGGCTGTGTGCAGGTTCCACGAAGGCACCGCCTTGGTGGGAAGCAAATGTGGCTGGGGAGTGGTGCCTGGGCTTCCTCGGGTCAATCCCTAGTAAAACACACGCACACACACGCACACACATGCACACACGTGCACACAGACCTTCCCAGCTTCCAGGCTCAGCCATCCTCCTCTTGCCTCTGGGTCTCAGGACAGGCATCTGGGAAACATCGGGGACCCCTCTCATTGTAAGCAAGTGACAATTACACATGTTTAGATACTGCGTTGTTTCTCTGGTGCGAGAAACTGGAAGTGTAAGTAGGGACTAAAATGTATTCTATCGGGAAAGGGAAGAAATTGTTCAAATGGGAAGGGGAACAAGGAAGGGGGAGGGGAAAGGAACAGAGGGACCGGAGAAAAAAGATTAGAAGGAAAATGGAAACAAAGCTTTTGTAAACAAGGTGCGAGGAGGGGTTGAAGGGAGGGGAAGGGACTGGGAAAAAAAGCAGCAGCAAGATACATCATGTGCAGGTGAAATTC